>JAMCCL010000225.1:0-52801 GCA_024516035.1 Bactericera cockerelli
TGAAGACAAAACTTTGGCACTGTTAGTCCTAATTTTGGGAGTCCTATAGTATGGCAAGTTTGTGTGTTAGCAAAAATGTTGTGCGCATAATAAATTATAATATATGTTTCATTCGTAACATTTAAAAAAAATCATTTTAAACCTAACCTGTGTTGTTATTTGATCAGGTCGGCCCTGCTCCCATTCAGTACGCATGCAATACATTAAATTTATGAAGTTTAAATTCAATGTCAAAAATGTTAAACTTTATTTTGGAGATGATACCTACGTCATCTTATGCCTCATGGGAGGAAGCTAGCGTTTCTATTCTACCATGTCACTGCTTTTACATTATCCTGACACTCACATTGCTTTCTCCGTCTATTTCACTTCCACTTCTCCTTCTCCTCTACCTTTTCCTCTATATCTCCTTCTACTTGTTTATCCCTTTCTCTCTCATTCTGAACGCCAAGCACTATATCTCACCAAAGAGTGCGAAAGCTTGAATACATTTGTGTTCGCATTTCGACGCATTAGAGTGATATATGTTGCAGAAATTAATGCTGAAATGCTAAACAAAGCTTTTATGCGAAAACTTGACAAGAGAAGACGCGTTGAAGTGGAAATGCCCTAATCTGTAGAGAGAGAGAGAGGAAGAGATAGAGAGAATGAGAAAGAAAGTGTTAGACAGAACGAGCACTGCGAAATGGGCCATGGTGTCTATACATTCATTCTTCTATACCATGGGTTCTTAACCTATGGGCCGCGGACCACAAGTAGGCCGCGAAGTCCTTCAAAGTGGGCCTGAGATAGGCTCTGAGATTAGATTTTTAAGTATGTACTTTCGAAACATTTTTTTTTTGTTGTAAAAAATATAATATATATCTATATCTATAAAAGAAAGCTGTCTGTATGTATGTGTGTGTGTGTGTATGTATGTATGTTCTTTATACAAATCCACACCGTTTGACCGAGAAACCTGAAATTTTGCACATAGGTCCGCTTGGATCAGGAAATTCTTCTAGGCTAGATTATATCTCCCTGAGGTTAAGCTACAATGAGTAAGGATAAAAATGGATAGGTGACGCAAAAAAAATGCACGTTTTTTGACATAAATGACATTTTTTCTCGAAATTTGTCGCGACGACCTATCAACTCAAAGCGAGAAAGTTTTAGGCAAGGGCTTGAGCTTTCAATTGACATATCGATCGCGAATTTCTGATGAGCCGTTCTTGAGCTACGCCGGGTAAGGTAAAAAAATGGATGGGTAACATGTAAAATATTCACGTTTTTTGACCTAAATGACATTTTTTCTCGAAATTTGAAGTGACGACCTATCAACTCAGAGCGAGAAAGTTTTAGGCAAGGGTTTAGGCTTTCATTTGACATATTGATCGCGAAATTCTGATGAGCCATTCTTGAGCTACGCCGGGGAAGGCCAGAAAATAGATGGCGACAAAAAATATTCAGGTTTTTTTTCAAACCTAAATGACATTTTGTGTGTGTGTGTGTGGTGTGTGTGTGTGGTGTGTGTGTGTGTATGGTGTGTGTATGGTGTGTGTGTGTGTATGGTGTGTGTGGTGTGTATGTGTGGTGTGTGTGTGTGGTGTGTGTGTGTGGTGTGTGTGTGTGTGGTGTGTGTGTGGTGTGTGTTTGTGTGGTGTGTCTGTGGTGTGTGTTTTGGTGTGTGTGTGTGTGTGTGGTGTGTGTGTGTGGTGTGTGTGTGTGGTGTGTGTGTGTGTGTGGTGTGTGTGTGTGTGTGTGGTGTGTGTGTGTGGTGGTGTGTGTGTGGTGTGTGTGTGTGTGGTGTGTGGTGTGTGTGTATGGTGTGTGTGTGTGTGTGTGTTGGTGTGTGTGGTGTGTGTGTGGTGTGTGTGTGTGTGTGGTGTGTGGTGTGTGTGGTGTGTGTGTGTGTGGTGTGTGTGTGGTGTGTGTGTGGTGTGTGTGTGGTGTGGTGTGTGTGTGTGGTGTTGTGGTGTGTGTGGGTGTGTGCGTGTGTGTGTGTGTGTGTGGTGTGTTGGGTG
Organism: Bactericera cockerelli; assembly: GCA_024516035.1. Lineage (NCBI taxonomy): Eukaryota > Metazoa > Arthropoda > Insecta > Hemiptera > Triozidae > Bactericera > Bactericera cockerelli. Next base: position 2,004 of record JAMCCL010000225.1, read on the forward strand.
TGTGTGGTGTGGTGTGTGGTGTGTGGTTGTGGTGTTTGATGGGTGCGATGGCGGTTGTAGCCCGCTAGTCTATATCTATAAAAGAAAGCTGTCTGTATGTATGTGTGTGTGTGTGTATGTATGTATGTTCTTTATACAAATCCACACCGTTTGACCGAGAAACCTGAAATTTTGCACATAGGTCCGCTTGGATCAGGAAATTCTTCTAGGCTAGATTATATCTCCCTGAGGTTAAGCTACAATGAGTAAGGATAAAAAATAGATGGGTGACGCAAAAAAAATGCACGTTTTTTGACATAAATGACATTTTTTCTCGAAATTTGTCGCGACGACCTATCAACTCAAAGCGAGAAAGTTTTAGGCAAGGGCTTGAGTTTTCAATTGACATATCGATCGCGAATTTCTGATGAGCCGTTCTTGAGCTACGCCGGGTAAGGTAAAAAAATGGATGGGTAACATGTAAAATATTCACGTTTTTTGACCTAAATGACATTTTTTCTCGAAATTTGAAGTGACGACCTATCAACTCAGAGCGAGAAAGTTTTAGGCAAGGGTTTAGGCTTTCATTTGACATATTGATCGCGAAATTCTGATGAGCCATTCTTGAGCTACGCCGGGGAAGGCCAGAAAATAGATGGGCGACAAAAAATATTCAGGTTTTTTTTCAAACCTAAATGACATTTTGTGTGTGTGTGTGTGGTGTGTGTGTGTGTGGTGTGTGGTGTGTGTGTGTGTGGTGTGTGTGTGTGTATGGTGTGTGTGTGGTGTGTGTGTGGTGTGTGTGTGTGGTGTGTGTGGTGTGTGTGTGGTGTTGTGTGGTGTGTGTGTGGTGTGGTGTGTGTGGTGTGTGTGTGTGTGTGTGTGTGTGTGTGTGTGGTGTGTGTGTGTGGTGTGTGTGTGTGGTGGTGTGGTGTGTGTGTGTGGTGTGTGTGGTGTGTGTGTGTGGTGTGGTATGGTGTGTGTGGTGGTGTGGTTGTGTGCGTGTGTGTGCGTGTGTGTGCGTGTGTGTGGGTGTGTGTGGATGTGTGTATGTGGATGTGTGTGTGTGGGTGGGTGTGTGTGTGCGTTGTGTGTGTTTGATGGGCTGGCGAAGCGGCGGGTGTAACCCGCTAGTAATTATATAAATGTGTGAAATTGATTAATTAACTTCATATACGTACTTTTATTATTATTATTTTAATAATAACAAATTTCAAGAAAAATGGTTAAATCCAAAAAAATATCATGTGGTCCGCGAAGAATTTGGTGTGGTATTAGTAGTCCGCAACTTAGAAAAGGTTAAGAACCCCTGTTCTATACAATAGAGTGTGTATGCCTTCAACGTGTCCGCTAATTCTATCGGTGACATGTAAATATCACTTACTAAAATGTAAAGTTTGAGTTGGGACACCAGAAAAGCGTGCTATGTTTACAAATGTAAACCGGAGGGTGATGCTCATGTTGGCAAATGCACAAGTAATAAGAGTTCTGGCTATTTTATTATATAATGCTTGTGTTTTGAACGATATACCTACTTATAGATCTACACAATACCCATAGTTGATACTGTATCAGTGTAAGAGTTACTGAGATTTCAGTTATTTTCAGTCTGGAATTAAGTCATCATATTATGAATGGCAATTACATCAAACATTGCCGTAAACATAGTCTTTTTTTAGAATGGTTTTCAGCATTGAAAATTTTTGAAAGCACAGACCACATTATTCAATCACAATAGATGGCGTAATGTATAATGTACGTTAGTTGCAGGGAGTTTTGCGTCTTCTTTGGCGTGGTGACATTCTCCTTGAAGCCACAAATCATTCCTGCTCACTCCTTCTTGTAGGAATGATAAATAGTGACATCACATACAACGTACCCTCATAATGCTTTCTTATAATTATATAATGTATGAACAAGAAAGTATATACCTATACATTGCACAAATATGTACGAGCATAGCCATTATATATTCCAGTCACCCTTCTTTTCAATTTCCTGCAATGCCATTACTCATCCATATAATCATCAATAAAAAAGTCAAATCCAATATTCAACTGATTATTTGATTTTGTTCATTTTTTTTTTTTTTTTACTGATGGGGAAAATAATCATTTATAAAAATAATAACGCGGTTAGGTAATTGTTTTTTATTTATTTTTTATCAAGTCAAAAAACAATTATGAACCCTCCGCCTGCCGTTTGCAAGACCGCACAACCGCAGTGCGTTGTGGATTTGCGATCATTTTTTTTATTTCTGATTGAAATAAATGTAGAGAAAAAAGTTATGAAACTATTTCATGTACAGGGTGACGCAAACTCTAAATGCTTTGTTAGGCCTAATCACTCCCAATGTAATGTATTACAACACAAAGCTGACTCCGGCGTTTTTTTTTTCTACAACCAACCAACAAGTTTTGCTCACCTTGCTATGAGTTGAAATTTGAGTTCGTATCTTTATTTACTTTCTGTTACCTATAATATATAGAAAGTATTGTTTTTGGTATTCTTTTTTTTTAATTGAGCAGATAACATTTTTGGACAAATTAGACTTTTTTTATTCAATGGTCCGTTCGTATGTATGTGTGTGTATACAAAATATCTCAAGAACGCTAACTAACCTCACCCACCGTGGGTTGAGCCGGAATGCCCGCATCACGAAGTCTTTACCTCGCTGGTTGTTGCTTAACTTCAGTGAGCCTACGAGAACCGGTGCATTCAACGCGCCATCGACGCTGGCAAAAAGTAATCTCAGTTGAAAACTGGATCAAAATCTCTGTTCCACACCAGCCTTTGACCAGCCCGGTATGATTCACATCTACTTACGTAAGAAAAAATTACAATATTCATCACAAAAATAAATATCATTAAGAAAAACGAGGAAAAAATCTACACTTCACAGAGGGGCTGAAAAACCCGGGACTCGAAATTACATTCCGAGATGTAAGGCTGCCCCCCCCCCCCCTCCCTACTTGCGCCCGTGAAATTCATTTTCTGGGTTGGCCCTTATCGTATTTATTTTCTCGGGGTTCCGCCGGGCCGGGGCTGAGGGTGTACTTATGTTTTGATTTACTTCGCTCGTTTGACAATTTATTATTAAATTTTCGTCTCCCTATGGGTTTTGTAGTTTTGTTTTGTTTTTATTTTTTAGAGTCAAGAGTTTCGAGCAAATAAACATTTCTGTTGCTTTGTTTTTCCGGTCGACGCTTTTTCCCGGGAAATCGCCGTTGTATAGAACCACTTTATTCATTACGGTATTAAGCTGCATTAGCCTCCCCTAGTGCCGCACCGTGTAGTTAAGTACAAGTATAAAATATTACCTATAGTTCTTAACCGAGTATTGCATAGAAGTGGTAATGTTTGATAGGCATGTCAATATTTTTAATATTCGTAATATTTTGTTTCTTCTTTTCTTTACATAAAAGTCTGGTGTTTGTCGATATCCACTGAAATAGGTTTTATAAAAATCAAAACATAAAAATCAAATAGAACATCATTCACTATTTTAACTTACTTACCTTCAGATAGGTATTTTTAATTCCCAAAACCACTCACGAGCTAAATCTCTGATTCATCCAACGGACACTAACCTGCTGAAAAATAGGTACAGTGGACTCTATTAAGCCCACCAGAGACAATGCTCCGAATAAATCATACATGAATAGCTCTAACACAATTGAGGACAGGAGAGGTGAAAGGAGGCTAGAAATAGGATTAGAGATGGGAAGCAAGGGAGGGTGTCCTCTTGAGTAAGCAAACTCACATGTGAATACCCCATTCACTGTACAATGGGATAACCTACCCCGTACTCGACTTCTGTCCAGTTTATCCTAGATTACCTTCACATGATTTCCGCAACATGCAGAGGGAGCAGTCCTAAACATCCCCATTCAAAATGTTTTTTTCTCTATTTAGAATTTTTTCTGCGGATAACTGAAAAAATAGCTGTCGTTCCCTCAGTGCATTGTACTCTTGTATTGTTTGTGCGGAGACTGCATGTACTGGTGTGTATGTATGGTTTATATTTATTTATTTGTTTGATAGCATTGGGTATATATACTTAAAAGTGGTGAGTATTAAAATGTACCTACACCTAGAATGTGAGAGTTTACAATGGTTGAACACTAGAAAGTTTTATGTAAGTGACTTTTTTATTCACCTGAAACCTGAAACTTTTATTCAATTCAGACGTGACAGTATTTTAACAAGTCAAAAATGTTTCTTACATCAAAAATGTTGAACATGAGGTCTTATATTTGAGGTCTTATACTTACCATGTGGTACGTACACACACACAATAATCTTGTTAACTTGAGCCATAGTACTAGTGTTTCATGACAAATTCTGATTATTTGGTTAAAATATTATTTCAACCAACACCAACTGCAGTAGCTTGATCGATAAGGCGGCGGACTTGTAACCTGTAGGTCGGTGGTTCGAGTCCCAATATCGCATCTGCAAATTATCAGCGTGAGTTTCAGTAATTATTAGCGTGTGACATCACGAAGGTGATTAACAGAAATAGGATAACTAATTAACTTATAATCAACCAGCTACACAAGACAAGTGTAGTAATGGACGAAAATTTAAAAAAATCACTTGTTAAAACTAGGTTTATAATGGACTGAGACATGATTAATCTGCTTAAAATTGGTTTTTTAGAAATGTATATTTGAGGATCTTTCCCTTACCAAATACTTCTATCAAGCCTGGATTCTCAGGCAGTGGCTGCGGGATTCATTCCTGTCTATTTCTGGAGTTTAGGTAGGAAATAAAATGTGACTTCACCTCACGTTTGACGAGAAACACAAGCCTAGGTAATGAGGAGTGACGGAGTGATAACTGCCATCTTGATGTACCCCATTAACGTTCATCAGTGGGGGCTGTCCCGGGAAGGAGGACATAATGAGTGGTTTCGTTAGCTGTGATATGCATAAGCTATACTTGTGCATAAGGAAGAAGGTGGCCTTTGTATTTTAGATTTATTTTTGCACGTTATTAAAGTTGTGATTATTTTCATCTTTGACAATCTTTCTTACGAAGAAATCTGAGGTGTTGGAAAGGCTGATGTGTTTTAGTAGTAGCTATTACCTAGAATTTCGTATGAGTGAATATTCTACTATGAAAAATGGAAATTTTTAAAATTGTCTTTGATGATAATTTTCTCCTAGGTTTCATGAGTACATGAGTAATGTGTGACTCTCCCACACCACTGATTCTCATCTCCTTTTTTGATAATAATGTTTACTTAAATTCCCTCTGACTTTATTATTGTAGGTTTCACTTGCTTTGTTAATTAGGGGTGTATTCCTGTGAAATGTAATACTTTTTGGAATATTTTTTTTTTTCTTCTTAATCTCTTTGATCTTTCTTTCCTCATTTCTTTTATTGGGTTTCTTAGGTTGGTCTTTTGATTTTTATTTATAAAGCCCCATTTGCACCCAAATTATTGGGCTAAGGCCTCCCTTAAAAGGGTATATTATATAATTTTTGCTCATGATCTGTAGCATTATGATCAGTTTTGATATACTATTTTTAATTTATTATGTTAGGGTATGTCATCATAGGGTGGCGTCATCGTGAACGATGATAGCCAGACAGTGGAGGAATGACTGATGGGTACTTCTACCACTGTATTTACAAGGAGGCTAATAATCGACAAGGGCCCCCAGAACCAAGCCAATGCCAATGCACCATACGACCATACTCCCTGTTTATAGTCATCCCCCAGCTAGACTGCTGTCTACTCCCTGTTTATTAATATTTTTTAAATAATTATGTAATTTTAATGATTGTAATGACTTTTTTATGATGTAATGACCTATATAATTATTGTAATGACTTTTTAGATAAACAAATAAAGAATACTTACCTCAATAGCGCTGGTCGATTATAGTTCAACATATCTTTAAAAATTTCTTCTTCGGAAAAAAATAAAATCTACAGAAAAAAAAAAAACAAAACAAAAAAAAAACAACCAAAAACTACTATTTCAATTATATCTAACAAGCAACCCACACGAATGGAATAAATTATTATAATTCTGTTTGCAACATTTATTTATTAATTTTTTCAACAGAATATTCAGTTTTTTTTTGACATTTCCTCTAATGGATGTAAACTTATTAAAAAAAATCTTCTCTGGAAGCATAGGAAAATTCATTTTGCCGACAATGCCTTGTTATAACACAAATAAGTATTTGCATTTCGCATTGAATTTTTTTTCTATATTTTTTGTGTTAATAAGTGAGGGTGTGAGACAAGATGTTGGAGAGAGACAGGAAATGAAAAATGGGAGGAAGAGAGAGATGAGGGGAGATGAAGATAAATAAGTTTGGTAAAGAGAGAAGAAAGAGGGGGCGGGGGATTTCTCCATGTTAAGGGGGCTAATGATATGAATTACTGCGAGTCAGAATGTTGGGGTAGGTATTAGGGAATGTTCCAGTAAGAGGGGAGCAAAGAGGAGGGAGAGTGGGCAATTATTTATGTAATATTATCATTAAATATTTTTTACTTTGAAAATTTCCATTTTAAAACGATTCTGTCACTGATTTTCCAGCTCTTTCCATATTTTTTTTCTCTCTCTCTCCTCTCATTCCTTTTCTCTACAATTTCTTGACAAAGGTAGTGCGAAGGAGATTCTCTTCAGGTATGACCTTGGGAAGTTGCTCACTTGAAAAATACTAAGAGGATCAGGAGAAAGAAAAAAAAGAACATAGATGACAAAGGAAGAGAAAAGTAGAAGACATAGCGAGAAGAAAACAAGAGAAAATAATCTGGTGTGAACATCACACGACTTTCACAATTGAGAAAGTTTTATCAGAATTTAACAAATTTTCAGGTTAAATTTTCAAAAAATTCACAAATTTATTTTAAAAGTATTGAAAATACACTCACCGGAAGAATTAACCGGACACTTCCTGTTTTCCCCTTTAACACCGTGTATTTCCATGCGGCTGCAAAAGGTTGTAACTTCTACTGTAGATAACATTTTCCGATGATTTTTGTTTTGTATAAAAGAAAACAGATTAAGGATTTAAGCTCATTATAAGAAAAAAAATCAGGAAAAATCATTGCAACTCATGGAAAGACAAATGTAAACTTGCAAAACACAGAATTTTAGAGGTGTTTTATTTAGAACACACTCAGTTCACTGTTTTATTTTTATCATTCGATTTTTCTTAAAAATACAAAAACCTAAAGATTTCAATTTCAACATGACCTACTAATACAAGGATTTAAAAAAAAAAACACAATTCATTGAGGATGTTTCAAAAATCTCAAAAATACGGTAAATTGAAATTTTAAATTTTTCTTTCCATGAGTTGCAATGATTTTTCCTGAATTTTTTCTTATAATGAGTGTAAATCCTTAATCTGTTTTCTTTTATACAAAACAAAAGTCATATAAAAAAGTTATCTACAGTAGAAGTTACAACCTTTTGCAGCCGCATGGAAATACACGGTGTTAAAGGGGAAAACAGGAAGTGTCCGGTTAATTCTTCCGGTGAGTGTATGTATGTGTAAAATCAACCCTTAGAACAATATCATCAAATAAAAAATTCCATATTTTTTTATGGAATTTTTAACATATTTCATTATTGTACAAAATATTACGGGCTAGTGAGGAAAATATCAAAACTGTCAAAAATTGACATTCAAAATATTAAATTGTGTGTTAGATCACAATTAAAGACGATGTATATCTACATATTAGTTTTTTCGTTGAAGCTGATGGTTTACGAAATTTCGGATTTTCGTGAAATTGTTCTAGTTCCGTACTGTTAGCGCCCTGCAGCTACATGCCAAATTTCATCGCTCTACGACTTACCGTTCTTGAGATATTTTGTTTACACACACACACATACATGTAAAAATATTACCAGGGAAAGCAAGGGGTGGAATAAAGTTAGTAAATTAAATTTTGAAGTAAAGTTGTAAAAAAAGCGTTTTGGCTCTAATTCATTTTAAATTTACAGTTTTGATTTTATGAGAGACTAGCGGGTTACACCCGCCGCTTCGCCAGCCCATCAAACACACACAACGCACACGCACACACACCCACCCACACACACACACACACACCACACACACACACACCACACCACACACACACCACACACGCACACACCACACACACCCACACACACCACACACAAACACACCACACACAAACACCCACACCCACACCAACACACACAACACACACACACACACACACCACAAAACACACACCACACACACACACACCACACACACACACACCACACACACACAAACACACACCACCCCACACACACACACACCACACACACACCACACACACACACACACACACACACACCACACCACACACACACACACACACACACACCACACACACACCACACACACACACACACACACACACACACACACCAACACACACACACACACACACACACACACACCACACACCACACACACACACACACACCACACACACACACACACACACACCACACCACACACACACCACACACACCACACCAACACCACACCACACCACACACCACACACACACAACACACACACACACACACACACACACAAAATGTCATTTAGGTTTGAAAAAAAAAAAATCTATTTTCTGGTCTTCCCCGGCGTAGCTCAAGAATGGCTCATCAGAATTTCGCGATCAATATGTCAAATGAAAGCCTAAACCCTTGCCTAAAACTTTCTCGCTCTGAGTTGATAGGTCGTCACTTCAAATTTCGAGAAAAAATGTCATTTAGGTCAAAAAACGTGAATATTTTACATGTTACCCATCCATTTTTTTACCTTACCCGGCGTAGCTCAAGAACGGCTCATCAGAAATTCGCGATCGATATGTCAATTGAAAGCTCGAACCCTTGGCTAAAACTTTCTCGCTTTGAGTTGATAGGTCGTCGCGACAAATTTCGAGAAAAAATGTCATTTATGTCAAAAAACGTGAATTTTTTTTGCGTCACCCATCCATTTTTATCCTTACTCATTGTAGCTTAACCTCAGGGAGATATAATCTAGCCTAGAAGAATTTCCTGATCCAAAGGGACCTATGTGCAAAATTTCAGGTTTCTCGGTCAAACGGTGTGGATTTGTATAAAGAACATACATACATACACACATGGTTTAGGTATCCGTCGAGTCCGACGTTTCCTCATCTCTCATGAATCTGCAGGTGTTGGATCTTAGGTGACTTTTCAGACCGGCGTTGGAACGAAACTGCCGGTTGCATCGGGGTCTTGGACATGTCCATTCTGTAATTGCTGGGGTTGTATTCACTTGTGGTTGCCTGGTTGGAACTCTGGGACGGCTGTTGGTGTGAGTGTTAGATGTTGCTATTGTTGGTAGTAGTTTGATTGGTTTCAGTGTTTCATTTTGTGCATGTGGATGTTTGTTTCGAATGTGGCTGCTGAGACCACTACCTTTTTTCGCTATAAATATGCAATAGGTGCAGTTGAGTTTTGGCGTTGTTTCTTTTTCAGGAATCTGTTCTTTATGTGCCTGAGATAAGTGCGATAGCACGTACTGTCTGCCTTGTTTACCAGTACGATTGAAAGGGCAGATAGGGCATTGCCATGTATGAGTTTCTTCTATGATGTGTCTATCTTGTCGTTTCTGTTTCAAATTGTTTAGTGTTTCATTATGTTTGTTTTTGATGGACTCACTAATCTTAGATCTCCAAGTCTGACGGTCAGCTGCCATTTTTTCCCCACTCTGTCTCTGGTATATTTAGTGATTTGAGGTCGTTTCTTAGTCCATCAATCCATCGTTTCTTTGGTTTACAGCGATCTCGTTTTCCATGTTTTAGCTCTCCAAATGCAACTTGATGAGGGGTTCTCTCATCGCTCATTCTGCTTATGTGACCGGCCCAACGAAGACGTCTAATATCAATTATTTCATGGAGCTGCAGCATCTGACATTTCAAAAGAACTTCTTCGTTAGGTACATAGTCTTGCCACTTGATTTTTAGGATAGTTCTTAAACATCTTTGGTGGAAGGAGTTAAGTTGGTTTCGGTGTCGATTGTGAAGAGTCCATGTTTCAGAGGAGTAGAGAAGGCTGCTGAGAACAATTGTTTCGTAAATTTTTAGTTTGGTGGTTATTTTGAGGTCGTGTGTACTCCAGACTCTTCCATAAAGACTTCCAAAAGCTTTTGTAGCTGCATTTATACGATGTGTGATCTCAGTATTTATGTCACCGTGTTTGCTAATTTCCGTACCCAGGTATTTGAAGGTTGGTACGTTTTCCAGAGGTGTATTTTCAATGTTTATAATAGTTTCTGGGCAATTGATAAACATACATTTGGTTTTGTTTTTGTTTACTTGTAGGCCAAACTGTTTTGCGGCTGTGTTCAAGCTACTTACAAGGTTTTGGAGATCTTCTGGAGTTTCTGCTGTGAGCGCACAGTCATCTGCGAACATTAAGTCTTGAATGTTTGACTTCTTGACTTTGGTCTTTGCCTTTAGATTTCTTCGGCAGAATATATTTGAGTCATTTCGAAAGACAATGTCAACACCTGACTGGCAGCTATTTTTCACATTCAGCATGACAAAGTGGATATAAATAATAAAGAGGAGAGGGGCAACTACACAGCCTTGCCTGACACCTGTTTGAACTTGGAATGCTGGTGAGTTCTCGTTTTCAACTTTAACTGATGCTGATGTGTTAGTGTGCATATCGGATAGAAGGGCAAATATAGTAGGGGGGCATTTAATGATTTCCAGGACTTTAAATAACATGGTTCTACTGACAGAATCGAATGCTTTAGTTAGGTCGACAAATGCAATGCAGAGCTTTGAATTTTGTTCTAAGGTTTTCTCAAGCAACTGGCGCCTGAGAAAATCATGTCAGTGGTAGATTTATTACTTCTGAATCCACATTGAGTGTCAGTGAGGATGTTTTCGGCCAGAGGTGCTAATCGGTTATAGATTATTCTTGAAATAACTTTTCCTGCTACCGATAGTAGAGATATGCCTCTATAGTTGTCACAGTTGGTCTTATTTCCTTTTTTATATATGGGGACTATTAATGCATTTTTCCAATCTGTAGGTAATTTCTTATCTTCCCATATTTTTGTTATGAGCTGTCGGAATATTAAGGTTGTTGTGGTTTTTCCGGCTTTCAACATTTCTGCAGTAATATTGTCAATGCCTGCACTTTTATTATTTTTCATTTGGGCAATGGCAGTATTTATTTCATCATCAGTGGGTATTTCATCATTCATTTCTTCGATTGTTTTGCTCTGGGAAATTACGTTTATAGCGCTGATATCAATCTCGTTGTGTTGATTGTAAACATTTTCAAAGTGATTGGCCCATTGTTTTAGTCGGTCCTTTTGGTTATGTAGGAGGTTTCCTTGGGTATCCTCAATTATGTTCAAGGGTTTTACAATCGGACCAGTGAGTGAGTTTATACTTTTGTAGACGTTGTATGTGTCATTTTTATCCATGTAGGCTTGCATTTCTTTTGTTTTGTCTATCCACCAGTTTTCTTTTATCTCCCGTAATTCTCGCTGACAGTGTGATCTTGTTTTGTGATATATATTTTTGTTTTCAATTGTTGGAGCACTTAGGTATTTCTCATGGGCTGCTTTCTTTGCTTTAAGTATATCATCTATTTTTCCGCTGTTTTCATCAAACCAGTCCTCTTCTTTTTTCTCTCTTCTTGCATAGGGTGGAGTTCGCAGCATTTTTGTAAGTATTTTTGATGTTTTCCCATTGATTTTCTAGGACTTCTTCAGTTTTAAATGAATTTTTCAAAGCATTTTCGAATTTTAATCTGCCTTCTAGAGTTTTCAGAGGTTCTAGATTAAATTTTTGATTTTGTGATCGAGATTTATGGTATTTACGAATATTCCACTTGAACTCACATCTAAGCATATTGTGGTCCGTATCACAATCAGCTCCGCGCATGGCTCTGCAGCGTAGAACATCTTTTACATCTCTTGCTTTAACTATAAAATAATCTAAAATGTGCCACTTGTTTGATCTTGGGTGTTTCCATGTGGTCTTAAATTTGTTCTTTTGATTAAACAATGTGTTCACTATTTTTAGATTATTTTCTGAGCAAAATCCTAATAGCAGAAGGCCATTATCATTTTCGTTTCCTATTCCATGTTTACCAATAACATTGTTCCAAGTGTTGAAATTTGAACCAATTCTTGCGTTTAGGTCTCCAGCAATAATAATTTTTTCTTTGTTTGGTACACTCCTGATGATATTTTTTAGGTCTTCATAGAATTTTTCTTTCGTGTGTTCTGGACTGTTTAAGGTTGGGGCATAGCAGCAGATGAATGTTGTAACATTCAAATTTTCAGTTAGAGTGACATACATGAGTCGATCATTCACACAGGTTGGTTTCGATACAATGTTATTGTTTAAAAGTTTGTTTTTTACACAAATAGCCACTCCATAGTGGTTTGGTTCCTCTGCTTTACAACCGGACCAAATGTAGGTGTATCCTTCACCAACTTCCGTGAGTTGTCCACTTTCTTTCAAGTGTGTTTCTTGAAGAGCAGCTAGATCAATATTGTATCTTTTTAGTTCTCGTGCAACTATAGCTGTTCTTCTAGGGGATGTGATGGACTTTTTAGTTGATGAGTCTAGTAATGTTCTTACATTCCAAGAGGCAAGTTTGAGTTTTTGTAAGGTTTTATTTTTGTTTACTGTTGGTCGGCTAATTTTTCGTGAACAGTTGTCTCCCCCAGAATCCATGAGACAGACTGGATTTGTTCCAGTGTGGGATTCAGAATTAATCCTACCCACCTGGGGTATTGTTTCCTGTGTAGTTGTACCATTCATGATTAATTAGCAGATTTGAAGAGAGATATTTGATAAATTTGTTTAAGTTGTTTGATAGTGGTACTGGTTTTCTGTCCGATCACACTGTCAGACTAATGCATACGGATGAATTCGGCAAAGAAGACTTTGACAGAATTCGTAAACACAAGTCCCCCCTCTTCTTTTATCCGGGCTCAGGACCGGCATTGATGCGGCAACAAGATGGTGTATATCAACGGCAGAATGTTGTGGTCGATCTGGAATTGTCTGCCTGAGACTTTCCACCAGTTTGACCTCTGGTCTTTTAACCTCCATGCCTGACCAGAACAGCAAGTTGGAGGCAGCCCAGTCACGTCCGTTTCACCATGCATGGGGACATGGCTACTTACGGGTTGCACCACAGGAAGGTGTGACTTGGACATTAGGTTCCTACTCCCAGTCGATTCCTGTGAGCCCTTCTTGGAAGGGAATCAGAGGGTCTTCTCCTGGTTAAGAATAGGAGCCATTACACAACCCACATACACACATATACACACATACATACAGACAGCTTTCTTTTATAGATATAGACTAGCGGGTTACACCCGCCGCTTCGCCAGCCCATCAAACACACACAACGCACACACACACCCACCCACACACACACATCCACATACACACATCCACATACACACATCCACACACACCCACACACACGCACACACACGCACACACGCACACACCACACACACACACATACACACACCAACACCACACACACACACACCACACACACACACACACACACACACACACACACCAACACACCACACACACACACCACACACACACACACCACACACACACACACACACACACACACCACACCACACACACCACACACACACACACACACCACACACACACACACACACACACACACACACACACACCACACACACACCACACACACCACACACACACACACACACACACCACACACACCACACAACCCAACACCACACACACCACACACACACACACACAAAATGTCATTTAGGTTTGAAAAAAAACCTGAATATTTTTTGTCGCCCATCTATTTTCTGGCCTTCCCCGGCGTAGCTCAAGAATGGCTCATCAGAATTTCGCGATCAATATGTCAAATGAAAGCCTAAACCCTTGCCTAAAACTTTCTCGCTCTGAGTTGATAGGTCGTCACTTCAAATTTCGAGAAAAAATGTCATTTAGGTCAAAAAACGTGAATATTTTACATGTTACCCATCCATTTTTTTACCTTACCCGGCGTAGCTCAAGAACGGCTCATCAGAAATTCGCGATCGATATGTCAATTGAAAACTCAAGCCCTTGCCTAAAACTTTCTCGCTTTGAGTTGATAGGTCGTCGCGACAAATTTCGAGAAAAAATGTCATTTATGTCAAAAAACGTGCATTTTTTTTGCGTCACCCATCTATTTTTTATCCTTACTCATTGTAGCTTAACCTCAGGGAGATATAATCTAGCCTAGAAGAATTTCCTGATCCAAGCGGACCTATGTGCAAAATTTCAGGTTTCTCGGTCAAACGGTGTGGATTTGTATAAAGAACATACATACATACACACACACACACATACATACAGACAGCTTTCTTTTATAGATATAGATTGTATGGGTCATTTTCATTTATCTTGGGCAATTGGATTTTTTCAAGTCATGAACGTTACCTTTTTCCTAAACAATTTTTAGGCTCAGAAGACTAAGACAAATACCTTTGAGCAAAAGCTTTCATTTAGAATATTTCTAGCAGCTACCTCTTCACACAAAATTACAAAAACTTAACGTACCACGTAACGTTGATGACCACGGGTAACGTTCATGACGGTAACGTTCATGAGTAACACGCCACTAAAACAATCTTTTCTCAATAAAAGAATATTCACTTTACAAAAAAAAATATTTGATTGGAAAGAGGACATGCAGAAGAATTAAAGAAATACATTATATATTAAAGAATCATTACAATTCATTTAAAAAACCGCGTAACGTTCTTGTCAAAAAAAATTAGACCCACCATTGTCCCTCACTGTACTGCATCCAACATCCAACTGACAGGAAATTTCAAAACAAAAACAATGTCATCTGTAAGAAGCAAAATGACGGCAGCTGCTAGCTTCTCATTCTAAGGGTTTTTCAAAATGGTTTACATTTTTTTGGGGGTAACATTCATGACGGAGAATTTTTTTTCTTCGTAGGGACACAACTTTACACGTCTGTAGAATGAGGTGAACATTATTATTTTTATGAAAACTAATGGTCACATCCTAAATAAACTGTATTTTTCTCATTTATATTGGATTTTGGTGAAAATAATGGGCAGAAATGCATTTTTTTTCTATCAGACACAGTAAAATCTTAGACTAAGGGACACCTAAAATATCATGAACGTTACTTACATAACTGGCAATTTTGAGTCTCCACATTAGTTTAAAAGACAACTTATTATTGTAATTGTTTCCTATGTGATCAAATAGATTTTAGTCATATATCTCTATTATTTTCACATTTATTAAAGGAGAAAGGTTGCGGACTTGATATGCCCAAGATAAATGAAAATGACCCGTATATAATACAATCGAAATCATAAAACAGTATTATCTTGTGGAATAGAATGGAGCTATAACCTTTTGTTGATTGTGAACCAGGGGCGGTGTTTAAGTTTTGAATAAGTTTTTGAATTATTGAATGAGTTTTTTTTGTGTGTTTTCTACTTATAATATTATAGTGATTGAGTTCTAAAGTCGTCATACCCCCAGTCCCCCCCTGTTGTCAGCTGGTTAGAACAATACGAAGCTTTGGGAATCGATCTGTCTGTGCATTTTACACTCATTTCATTTGGAAGCCTGAACACTTTTTATAAAAACGAGAGTAAGAAGAAGAAAAGAAAACTGAAAAGAAGAAAAGGAGGGAGATACAACGTTAACAAATCAGTAAGCATTGGAACTGTAGCTATACCTTCTTCCGTAACAATGGTTGGGCGTAAACATCTGAAGAGGTAGAATAGATGAATAATCATTCAAAGAATTTATCTCAGCTTAGTCCTCACCTGATGAACTATGGACAGCTCTTATGTGAATTTCCTTAATACGTAACCCAGATTTTAGGAAATTCCCTGAATGTTTTTTATAACCCTTCTATACACCCAATTCTGAATACTGCAGTAAAGAGATTTTTCAGTTTTATCTCGGCAGTATTCAGAAGGGGAGAAAATCCCCCCTTAAATTTCAAGTAACCCCTGAAAAAAAGTATGCAAAATAAGACGGGACGAGCCCTCAATTTTTTTTCAACTTTCCCTCGAAGGATACCTGTAATAATATCAATTTAATTTGTACAAAGAAAAAAGTGATTTATATTCTCAATTTTTTACCTACATATGAATTACACTAGCTTCGTTAATCATATATCCCATACATAATTATGTACTTGATAGCTATTCCTAACTAACAAGTTAGCTAAATTGTTGTTTTGTTTCTACCAAATCAGACCTCTGAAGAGGCAGAGAGAAACACATCAAAAGTAAAGAGTTGATAGCTGTCTGTGTTTCTCTCTGCTAGGATGAAATGAACAGGAAAATGATCCTTGTTTCAAGCAGCAGATGAGAAAAACAGAGGAGAATTTCTATCAAGAACAGAAAGAAATGGAGGAGTTTTAGAGAAAGAGAGAGAGAGAGAGAGAGAGAGAGAGAGAGAGAGGAGAAATGGAGGGGACAGACAAGTAGAAGGAGGAGAGGAGGTTAGTGCTGGGAGTGAGAGACGGAGGGGGCATACAAGGGGAGGGAGAGGGAAAGAGAAAGGTGGGGAGGGTCTACGATGAAGAGCAAAATATAGAAGAAAGGATTGAAACAATATTGGAAAGCTGATGAAAGTATGAAGGAGAATGCACTTGAAGAGATAGAGATGGAAACAAATATGGCTCATGTTCTCATGTACAGGATGTCTTGGTCAGCTGACGGAATGTTTGAATTTACTTTGGTGTGTATTGATTTGTATAGATATCATAATTCACCCTGGGTGTCTCGGGTTGGGACAATAATTAGAACCCTCGGGTTCCTATTCATCGTCGCTTTTCCTCTTGAACTATAACATAACTGAATCCTCTTGGACTGTAACATAACTGAATCACGAAATATGGGTTGAAAAAATGATTTCAGGACCCATTTCGTACTTTCTTGTATTTGTATAAAGAAAATTCAGTGTCCAGAAAAATCATCAAAAGTACAAAAAGACATGACCATCTAGCCGACGGGTAACTGCTAGTGGATGTAAGTATATTTAATAAACAACATGTTATTTTATTTCTACAACTAAAGATTTTGATCAAGTAACATTAATTGCAGAAACTTTAACAATACCTCGTTCTTATGCCTAAGATTCATTATCTTAATATATAAATGTCACAGTCACTGACTGACTGATCATCACTGTTTCTCCGAACTGGTAAGTCCTAGGAAGCTGAAATTTGGTAGGTAGCTTTGTCTTATAGTCTAGATGTGCAATAAGACGGGATTTTTCGAAATTCCCACTACAACACCTGCCAATTGCGAAAAATGACTTTTTGCTTTCACGGCCATGCCTCAGCCCGCAAAGCGGGCGACAGCCCGCTAGTATAATATAATTATCTTACTCTGTTGAATTAATATTTTACCGGAGTTATACGTAGACCATTATACTGAACTATGCTTCCTTCCGCTTGCAAATATTTGTTTTTATGCTAAGTAATTGAGGTATTGTCAGAGAGAGAGAATTGAACCTGAAGACAATGGCCCTCTCGCTGTGAGGAAGCTGAGAGCAGAGGTATTTTTCTTTTTTCCAAAATTTCCTTCACAAATGAACGTTGCACACAATAGTCAGATTTTAAATGAATAATTTTTTGGAATAAATTTACCTGATTGAAAATGATGTTCTGTTTCGTTATTACCGACTTTTTCTAGAATGAGACTTTCTAGAACCATACGAATGCGGTGGCTTTAGGTGAAATCATCCCACAATGACCACCATGGGCAGGGAGACTAATGCCTCGCTAGGGCAGAACGATTGGCCGATTAGAGTACTTATATGCTTGGCTTCTAGCTCGGAGCAGGCCAAGACTATGGGCCGAGTTATAGAACAGGAATAAATTTAAGGATAAAAGGCTTGAGACTCCTCGATGGCGGATTCCGGAACATTCTTTAGGTGCCGCGTTATTGACGCCACTGATGATGGTCTCATAGTGGTGTTCCTTGAGGGACTGTTTGAATTAAATTAAAAAGCAGGGGCCACATATAGAATTCTAGACAGAAAGGAGGTTGGATCACCCGGAAAGAATCACTCCGATACTCCCTGCACATGGTGCACATTTCTTTTACTACTGTAGGAGTCTCGTCATGACCATTGAAGACATTAAAAACGAACTACCGCCTGCAAAGCACTAGGCTCACCAGGCTGCCTCTAGTATAGTTAAGGAGTGTACAGCCAGACAGCCACTTTGTTCATACCATGCAAGCATCACACCAGAGTCTCAAAAGAAAGACGTAACACACAATATACATTCACACCAGTTTCTAAAGAGCACAAATGCCAACGTACCACATGTACTTTTTGCCGTTCCGCCCTACATCTACTCATAATGAGAGCAGAAAAAATATAAATAAAATTTAAATTACACTTCTTTTCCGTTCATAAAGGCGAAATTTTTAATTTTAATATTCAAATATAAACAAAAAATAATTTCAAAAATAAAGTACTAATATCCAACTAAATTTTATGTATGAAGATACTTGCCTCATTTGCATAGTATATAAACATAATAAGTCATTTCATAGGTATAATATTATCATCTATCTACTTAGCGAAATGAATCTTTTTCATTTTTTCCATTAGAAAAAGCAGAGGATATTTTTTATCCTCTCTATCTAGCTCGTCTTGATTCATTTAATTTAGATTTAATTCAATTTCCAGCTCGAGCCATTTAGCAAGAACAAGAAGAGGTACTGAAGTATATGCACTAGCCATGGATTCTATAGCAACTATGTACAACATAGATAGAAACATAGGTAGGCGTGTAAATACCTAGATTATAGAGAATTATTTTATATCTTTAGGTACTTTATAGCTAACTAGGGAAATTAAGTGCTTCCAGAAGACAAGCATAAGTGGGTAGGTACTTAGAATCAAAGTAAACCTTGTCCTCATTAAAACTAAGTTGAGCTTTGAAAATTTAAAATTAGCTGACTTGGTTTTTGTTAAAACAAGAAGCAGTCTTAAGGATACTTTATGCGTAGAGTAAAGGTTGACTAGGAAGATTCATAATATTCAGTTTTTCGCTGAAAAGATAAGAAAAATCTTTGGCTACCATTATGGAACAATTTCGATCAAACTTTACCTTTTTACCTTGGCCACATGCCTGATGAAGAGGTTTTGACAAATCAACTGAAAAAGCTTATTTTTGGGGCTCATTTTTCGGACAATTTTTACGAAAAAAATCAAATTACTTACCTACTGTTGACACGATTCCGTGTAGTGTTGATAAACTCTAAAAAACATGCCTTCTTTCTTCATCTGCAGTTTTATTTTCGAGAATATCTTATAGGAAGTATTGTGTATGCTATAAAATAAATAGATAAAAAATGTTCTGATCTCAAAAATCATATTTCTGGACTTAATATTATCGTGCAACCTGCTGAGCAACTCTGGTTTTGTGTCTGTCGGTCGGTCTGTTAATTGTATCGCGCAAATCTCAGAAACTACAAAACGAATTTCAACAAAAATATACACTCATAGGAGGCGATAGCGATGGTCCCATGCATGTTATTTTCATTAACTTCGAACTTAGCAAATCTGGGTCATTAAGACCTTTATTATACACTAGACCTCGAACTTTTTACTCGAACGCTTATATCTCCTGAACCGTACGCCTGATTTTCATGAAATTTAGTATTATTGTTTTATTTCTTTAATATTATTGTTATTTTAATATTTTTTCTCATTCTTCTGTTACAGGTAATTGTGCAATCTTTAAAAAATCTTTCTTTCTTAGTGATGTAACTTGAAAATCAAAAATTCATTTCATGTGGGTAAGTCAAATGTCTTTTGCCAGGAAATGGCCATAAACGAACAGAAAATAATCTATATCTATAAAAGAAAGCTGTCTGTATGTGTGTATGTATGTATGTGTGTATGTATGTATGTGACCTTGTAACAAGTGATGAACCACCATCTATAGCAGAAATAATAAGCGCGCTGGGCCAACTTAAAAACAACAAGGCACCCGGAGATGATCTTATTACTACCGAACTCTTGAAGGGAGGTGAAGAAGTATCCATCAATATATTACACTCCCTATTTACTAAAGTATGGACAGAGAAAACATTACCAAAGGACTGGAAACATTCAACTGTAGTTCCTATTCATAAGAAAGGAAGCAAGCGGAAGTGTGACAACTACAGAGGCATATCCCTGCTAAACGTAACCAGCAAACTTCTCTCTAGGATTATTTATAATCGTATCCTTCCGCTTATAGAATCTTGTATTGATGACACCCAGAGCGGATTCCGGGGCAGTCGTTCTACCATTGATATGATATTCGCTGCTAGACAACTTGTAGAGAAAACATTGGAGCAAAACACTAGTCTATGCATTGCATTTGTTGACATATCAAAAGCATTTGATTCCGTTAATAGAGCAGCATTATTTAAAATTCTAGACCATATAAAATGTCCGCAAAACATCTTGACGATCTTGAAACTGCTGCACGAAGATACCACTTCATCTGTACTTGCTGACGGGGAATATTCTGAACCTTTTGAGATCAAAACAGGTGTAAAACAGGGCTGTGTGGTCGCTCCAGTACTTTTTCTGCTTTACATCCAAGCAATAATGAATAGAGTTAAAGAAACAAATGAAGGCAGTGTGAACCTAGTCTACCGCAGCGACACTAACATGTTTAATAAAAGAGGCCTTCAGTCCACTTCAAAAGTTAAATCTGCCCACGTCAGAGAATTAATGTTTGCAGATGACGCTGCCCTCGTTACCAAAACACCTGAAGAACTCCAAAGACTTGTAACAGCTTTTGTAAATGCAGCTAAGACTTTTGGACTAAATGTCAACATCAATAAAACCGAAGTAATGTTTGTCAATACTCTACCAGCTATTATTCATATCAATGGCAATCCACTCAAAGAAGTCAACGCATTTAAATACCTTGGAAGTCTGATAACAAACAATGGTGACTTGAATTGTGAAGTCAGAAATAGAATAAACGCTGCAACCCAAGCCTTTGCCAGATTATACAACCGAGTATGGAAACCGCACCATCTGAGTCTCAAAACGAAAATTCAGGTATACAACACCATCGTATTAAGTACCCTCTTGTACTCCTCTGAATGTTGGACCTTAAAGGCATATCAGACTCAACAGCTAAATGCATTCCATACTAGATGCCTTAGAACAATAGCAGGAATCAGCTGGAAGGACATGGTGCCGAATGAAGTCGTATATCAACGTACCAACATGCTGAAAGTTGACGAACTCATCCGTGTCAGACGTCTTCGCTGGGCAGGACATGTCAGCCGTATGCCACCCGACCGCATAACTCATAAAGTTGCCTTTTCTCAACTCACTGAAGGTTGTCGCCCACAGCAAAAACCAAAGAAGCGCTGGTCTGATCTTATCAAAAATGACCTCAAACTACTTACCATTGACGAAAAAGACTGGAGAATCAAAGCTGCGGATAGAAACCTATGGCGAACTAAAATCAATGAAAACATCCAAAAAGCGCATGACCAACACATACAAGATGCATCACAGAAAAGAGAAGCCCAACACCTAGAAGAAGATAAGTTCGAATGGAAATGCCCCCTATGCGAATTCAAACGCCAAGGAAGAAAAGGACGCCAGTATGTGAATTCCCATTTGACACAAACACACAAGGATCAGCTCCCACCACCAAACAACTCACTTATCTGCGAATAGAGATGTGTAAAGAGTGAGTGAGTCATAAAAAAGAGTTACTCATTTCAGTGAGGTACTCAGCGAAAGAGTCGCATCCTAAAACATGTGACTCACTCATCAGCTCTCTGTGTAGAAGTGGCAGTAACTGAGTAAACTGAGAGACTGAAGGCTATTGAGCGCGCTACCTCTCTTCTCTCTCTCTCTGAGTCAAGAGTTGCAATTTACAATCACTCAGCAAGGCAGAGTACCTCACTATCTCAGATCAGTGCCTCAGTTAGCTTTAGCTAAGCGGAGAGTAGAGGGGAAATTATTCGTATTGTAGAGGGTAGTGAGTTGGAAGGAGAAGGCACTGTTTAGATTTGAATACTGATATGAGATATTGATTTAGAATTATATTTGTACATAGATTTTAATTTCAGATTAAGATTGTGATTAAAAGATACCTAACAATATTTTGGTTTGGGTACTCATTACAATGTAGAGAAATGTAAAAGTGAGAAGTTCTGTACATTATTTAACAAACATGAAAAGACAGCACTTAGTATGACACGGCGATCACGGCGCACGCTACAGTATGATTGTGATGCAATTTCATGAATGAGAATGACGATGTTTTTCACGTAATTTTTTACGTGATAAAAAAAATCATGATCAAATAAATTTGATCTGATATTAATGTGAGGCATGCATTTTCAGAAAATTTTAAAGAAAGGGGGAAAAAATTAAATTATAAATTAGAGCCGTTGGTTGGGAGATTTTTTTCTCTCTTCGGAGAAAAAAAATTGAAATCGAAGTTAGAAATCAAAATCTCGCTCATGCGCATACAACACGGCGGGAATTCAACTCAAACAGCTGTGTTCTGTTCTTCTCCGTGTCGAGAATTTGAGAGTCAAGAGTTGCTGAGTGAGTTACATAAATGAGTTACTCATTTTAGTGAGTGAGTTGCTTGTGAGTTATTCACCAAGATGAGTCAAAAGTCGCATCTCTATCTGCGAACAATGTGGCCACTCATCAAAATCTAAAGCTGGAGCTACCAGCCATCTAAGACATCGCCACTCAGAAACTGTACCAAC
This sequence comes from Bactericera cockerelli, assembly GCA_024516035.1. Classification (NCBI taxonomy): domain Eukaryota; kingdom Metazoa; phylum Arthropoda; class Insecta; order Hemiptera; family Triozidae; genus Bactericera; species Bactericera cockerelli. Next base: position 24,818 of record JAMCCL010000225.1, read on the forward strand.
ATCAATAAAACCCGTCAGACTTACCCCAGTAGATCCAAATCAAACTTCACCCTGTCTCAACATTGCCACACAATCAACATTTCCACCACCAATTGACGAGCTGACCTGTCCTGTGTGCAGCAGACAATGCAGATCCAGGGCTGGACTGCTCAGTCATCTCAGGGGCCTATGTGGACGAAGAGGAGTTCAGAGCTAGACAGCATCGCAACGATGAACGTCTTCAATCATGTATGTGTGTATGTATGTTCTTTATACAAATCCACACCGTTTGACCGAGAAACCTGAAATTTTGCACATAGGTCCGCTTGGATCAGGAAATTCTTCTAGGCTAGATTATATCTCCCTGAGGTTAAGCTACAATGAGTAAGGATAAAAATGGATGGGTGACGCAAAAAAAATTCACGTTTTTTGACATAAAGGACATTTTTTCTCGAAATTTGTCGCGACGACCTATCAACTCAAAGCGAGAAAGTTTTAGGCAAGGGTTTGAGCTTTCAATTGACATGTCGATCGCGAATTTCTGATGAGCCGTTCTTGAGCTACGCCGGGTAAGGTAAAAAAAATGGATGGGTAACATGTAAAATATTCACGTTTTTTGACCTAAATGACATTTTTTCTCGAAATTTGAAGTGACGACCTATCAACTCAGAGCGAGAAAGTTTTAGGCAAGGGTTTAGGCTTTCATTTGACATATTGATCGCGAAATTCTGATGAGCCATTCTTGAGCTAAGCCGGGGAAGACCAGAAAATAGATGGGCGACAAAAAATATTCAGGTTTTTTTTCAAACCTAAATGACATTTTGTGTGTGTGGTGTGTGGTGTGTGTGTGTGGTGTGTGTGGTGTGGTGTGGTGTGTGTGTGTGTGTGTGTGGTGTGGTGTGGTGTGTGTGGTGTGGTGTGTGTGGTGTGGTGTGTGTGGTGTGGTGGGGTGTGGGTGTGTGTGTGTGTGTGTGTGTGTGGTGTTTGTGTGTGTATGGTGTGTGTGTGGGTGTGTTGTGTGTGTGTGTGTGTGGTGTGTGTGTGTGTGTGTGGTGTGTGTGTGTGGTGTGTGTGTGTGGGTGGGTGTGTGTGGGTGGGTGAGTGGGTGTGTGTGTGTGGTGTGTGTGATGTGTCGGTGTATGTATGGTGTGATGTGTGTGCGTTGTGTGTGTTTGATGGACTGGCGAAGCGGCGGGTGTAACCCGCTAGTATTATGATAAAACACAATTAATCGGATGGTCAGAAAAAGTGATGAAAAAGTGAATTTTTGGTCAACTGAGTCAGAAGAACATAATACAACAGAGAGAGCAAGTGAGATAAAGTGCGAGATGGGACATACAGACATACTATACAAAATAACATGAGAAAGAGGATGAAGAGAGAGGGTAGGGGGTTAGAAATAGCTCCCATGACTTAGCAGATGGTATAAATAAATTTCAGAATAATACAGATTAACAATTCAGAAAATGGTGCTCTCCTCATTTCCCCCAGAAAGTCTAAAATTCTAAATTATGACATTCTAGAATTATTTTAATCTTTTTATAATTTAGAAACGAATCCTCCTATTTCCCTTCATTATAATTTCGAGAAATCTCAGTGCTGTATGTGAGGGGTAAATTTTTTTAGCTGTGGTTAATGTTGGTACTATACCTACCTACTCATTATTAAGGTGTGATTGTTTCAAATTTTTGTATGAACCTGAAATCATATACCTACTACCTCATTGCATTTTCTTATAGATATACAATATACATACATCTTACATCAGAACTTTCAATAAAATATTCAGTGGTTTCAAGTAAATAAATTTGAAGTATGCATACTGTAACTTAGGTAACTTTGATAGAAATCCCCATGTTTACATTATCCTTGTAATCCTTAGCATCATTGTACAGAATATCCTAGAGCTAATTCATCAGTTTCTCTTAAGCTCTGCCCTCTGCCTCCAAGAGCCGGGCTGAATCGTCGCCACTGGTGTACTATGAATTACTTTTTTTTTTCGTAGAGGACTCTACACTAGAAAGCTGTGTTCTAAATTAAATAATTAGTAGTAAGGATGTACTTGTATCAAGGACGATTTTTTCCTAAAGATTCCTAATTTTTAGGACATTTTAATGAAAAAGTTGTGTAAAATACCTGCTATAAGGGAACTTCAAAAAATCTATAGATATCACAACATATGTACCTAAACAAGCTCTCTATATTACTGCTGTCTCATTTAGAATGTTATGCTCATTTTACGTCAAAACTTTTCAAGATTTAGGCCTTAAAATCCCCCTCCTCCATATCTCTTTCTCTCTTTTTTTTCTATCTATCTCTCTCTCTCTCTCTCTCTCTCTCTCACCACACACACACACACACACACACACACACACACACACACACACACACACCACACACACATCAAGTGGCGAAACGTGAAGTTTTTTTTGTTCAGTAATTTTCTTTACCTCTTTTCTCTCTTATTTAACTCTCCTTCTACATTTTCTGATTTTATTAGTCTAATATTTTTATGAGCTACAATTCTTTCTTAAAGTACAATAATAATCAAGCGGTCTTGTGAAACCCAATTATCTATAATACCCAGCCTGAGTAGGGCAGGAGAACATGCTGTGTGTTCAAAGTTCAAACGCTCCTTGACTGGATACTATGTAAATAGTTTGCCAAGTAAGGATCAATTTCTACCGAACCGTCACGTGAGAATTATTATATTTTGTAAATTATTACAATATTTTAGAAGAAGAAAAAAAAATCATTCTGAAAGCTCATCCGCCGCCTCTGATCCACTGCCGCCAGTGCGTGATCCTTTCCATGAAATAAGAATAAATCCTAAACTTTCCTTTCAATTTCAAGTCTGACGTAAAAAAGTTTTTCCGCTTTGCACTGAACACTGAACACGTCAATAAATAAAATTCCATCACGTATGGAGAATTATTAGAGTTTTATTTCTTTTATCCAACTCAAAGGAAAATGTGTCCAAATCCTGCTAGACGTAGAAACTACATACAACATGCAGTTTATTCTAAATCGCTCAAGTACCTAACGTAACATGAGAATAAACAGATTGAATTGAAAATTGAAAATTGAAGTCGAACACGAATAGGTAAATTATTTTTCTTTAGGATTATTATAGTTCTTTAGTACGATTATTAACTAGACAGTTTGCGCAAAATACGTAGGTACGTACATTTATTGCTCATAATCAAGTCCCTTTTAAATTTCATCAGGAATCGTTTCGTGTATTCAAAACTTACAAAAAACGATTTTCAAATTTCCTCTCTGTGGCCTAAAATTCAGCAAGGTTCCTGGACTCAGAAAAAAAAGACAAAAAAAAAAAAAAAAAAATAGTGCAAGTGACCCATTGAGACTGTGAGAGTAAAGGGACTCTTTGGTCTCATTCCTGTAGAATAAACAGAGTATTGTATTGTACAAGATCGCGTTCCCAATTTTGTGGGTGTTTTTTTCTTATGTTTGTTGCTTTCAGAGAAAAATAAACAAGGTGATCCAATATTAATTAAAAGTAAAAGAAATAGTTTCATTTTTAAACAGTGATTATTTTTTATAAACAAAAGTTTTTTTATAAACATAAGATACATACTCGCATAGGTATGTATAATTGAGATAAACGTTGCTGTGCTCTATATCAAATGACTTTGCATTGTATTTGTTTCAAAATTCCTCACTTCTCATGTTTGCTGATGATGTCAAAAACTTTGACAGATGATGATATCAAAATCTTCAAAAAAATTCAAATCAGGACGTACATCAGAATTAGAATCTAGCCACAATTGATCTAAATAGAGGTCGTTCTGATAATTTTATTGGTACTTCTCTCGTGGAACACCAAAGTCTATAATAATAACAATATTAATAATAATTGCTTGAATCTACCTTTCTATCACAACACGAAAAAGTCCAAGTACTTGGCTCAGTACAAAACTCACGACAGGTTTGTTGCGGGTTTTAGCCGGAATATCCTGCAGGCGTTATTTGTTCTAGAATAAAGAGAAAAATCCATTATTTCTTTCCATTCTATAATATTACACGAACTCAACTTTTTCTGACTTTGAGGAAGGAAAAAATTAAAAGAGAGAGAGAGAGCTGATGTAGAATTGAAAAATAATAATAATTAAAACAAAGAAACTGACTAAAGGGAAAGAAAAAAATGATGAGGAAGAAAACAACTTGCTTTAAAGCTATTTTGCTATTAACTTGTAAAGGGAAAAAAGTAACTCCAAATAGCTAAGGGAGATCTCCAGGAAGAAAAGCAATACTATAACCGGTATTGCAATTCTGGAGGATACAGAGTCTACAGGTTCGGTGCCAGCAATTGGATGATTGACCCTGAAATTACTTAAAAAAACACTGCCAATTATGGACACAATACTTCCTCGTGATTGCTTCACATTGTAAACACGTGCCAATTTTGAGATTTTATAGAAAATTACTTGTATCTCCAAAACGGCTCAACCGATTTTCTTCAAATTTGTTTTATATGGTAGAATATTGTTTTTTCTACAATCTAAATTCCACAAACAATTCTGTATCGGCAAGTCGTGGTCCCTTATTTTTTTACTTTTTTGTCCAAAATTTCGGATTTTCTTAAATATCAGAGTCAAATTATAATTAGTTTAAAAATAAATATAAATCACCTATGTTAAACAATAATATGCATATTCTTACAAAATTTCATCGAAATCGGGTGTACCGTTCACGAGATATAAGCGTTTAAGTAAAAAGTTAGTGGTCAGGCGCATGGTCTCTTTCACCCAGAACCGCTGGTATGAATTCGATGAATTTAAAATGGGACCATCTACAGAATGTCTCCTAGATGTTTGCAAAATTTCATCAATATCGGTCAAGTAGTTTCCGAGATTTGCGCGTTACAAGGAATCGTTTTAACAGACCGACAGACAGACAGACAGACAGACAGACCGACAGACGGACACAAAACCAAATTTACTCAGTAGGTTATGAAACGTCCAGAAATATGAAAAAAATTGAAATCGGAGCAAAAAAATATTTTTTTTTACAAAAACGAACACAATACTTCCGATTTCTAATATTAGAAATTTCTCGGAAGTAAAATCAAGTTATAATTTCACAAAATGGAATATGAGAATTTAAAGATGTGCTCAAATAATAATGATCTGGCACACGGCTTTTGATACAAGAACATAGAATCAAAATAAGACTGCCTTTTTAATAATTATAGATATCAAAGATGTATGTATAATTTTATTGTTTATAATGTATATCTCCGAGTATGCTTATATCATAAATTTAGTAATAAAATTTACCAAAAAATTTGACTGTCTTGATTTTTCCGCATTGAAAACAAAAATGGTCAATAATGAACAACATGACGTTCCCCTGACCCCCAAGAAATATAAATAATTTAAGCTATCTGTGAGTATCTATTGCCGACCTCCATGGCTTTGTGGTTAAGAGCATTGGTTACTGACTCAGAGGTTGCGGGTTCGAAACCTGGACAGAGCGGAAAATTCTGAGCGAGTTTTTCCAATTCAGGAATGTTCTGGATGTAAAGGTAAAGTGACCTGAAGTAATGCAAAAGCGGTTCAGACGCACACTAATTACGTTATAACCTTAAAATAATAGTAATAATAAAGCTATCCAACCAATAATCTCAATAGTATTTACTAAGTTTCTATTGTTGCAAGAATACTAAAATGTTTTCTTCTAAAACCATGTTGATTTATGTCCCATTTCACAACGAGCACAAAGGTAGTAACAAATTCAACGAGCACAGAGATAAATTCGATTAAGGAAACGCCCACTTCGCCCAAGGATCTTCTCGTCTGTGGAGAGTGCCGCACTAATAAGTAAATGGAAGTGCATTGTGTCGTCGTGAGTTGTGTATTGATGCTCTCCCTGTTAACTTAGCAGTTGGAAAAATTCTTTGTGTATTTACTTTCCTTGCTTCTTCAGTTCTGCTGTATTTTCCTTGCTTCTGCTGTTCTGCTGTATCTTCCTTGCTTCTTCAGTTCTGCTGTATCTTCCTCTTGCTCTACAAGTATTTCTCTCTCTATTTCCTTATTCCTCTCTACTTCTTCTCAATCTTGGTGTATTTCTTTTATCTTCCTGTATGTATCCACTTCTCCTTTTCCTCTCTCTTGATTATCACTTCTTCTGAAGTTCAACATTATCGTTTCGAGTTCCTTCTCTTGTACCTTCCCGTCTATGTCTCTCATTCTAATTCCAATTAGATTGCTTTTCCTCTCTGTAAGTATACAACAGACCATTTAAATTAAATATCCCGAATTCCAAAGAGCTCAGAGTCAAGTACTACACGCTTCTGCCTATCCTTGGAGAACAGTGAGGAAAAGTCAATCAGACCCATTAACACATAAAAAAATTAACATACATACATATAACATTAAAATAATTTTCTAGATTGAAAGAAAATGATAGAAAAAAAAGTGGAAAGAAATTCCACTCTTCTAGGTACAAACATTTACATGACTATTTTAATATCGTTTTTGTCTTGTACCTGCTGCAGGGCAAACTGAATTTTCTTCTCTTATATTAAACCATTTAAAAACCTTTTAAATTGGAAAGTTAAACACAGAAACACACCAATAGAAGTCAATGAACCTTATACTTGGTGGCGAATTTTTTTCTTCTGTTATTTTAAAATTCTACTCCCAAGGTATTTTCTATATCTATAAAATGAAGCTGTCTGTATGTTGTATGTTTTATATGTTCTTTAAACAAATCCACAACGTTTGACAGATAAACTTAAAATTTTGCACATACATACAGTCCGTCTGGAACAGGAAATTCTTCTCCCTAGGATTAAGCTATACTGAATAAGGATAAAATTGGATGAGTGACACAAAAAATATTCACATTTTGAATATTTTTTGACTTAAATGACATTTTTTCTTGAAATTTGAAGTGACGACGGCGACGTATCAATTCGAAGCTAGAAAATTTTAGGCAAGGGTTGAGCTTTCATTTGATTTATCGATCGGGAAATTCTGATGAGCCGTTCTTGAGCGTGTGTGTGGATGTGTGTGTGTGGAATTGTATGTGTAGTGTGTGTGTCTGTGTGTGTGTGCTTGTGTTATTGCGATGCGCTGACGAATTGGCGTCGGCGGGTGTAACCCGGTAGTAATATTACTAAAAGAGATCATTATTCTTCAAGTGGCGAGAAAATGAGAGAGAAATCGAGCAGTGGAAGATGATAGTAAGAGAAGAGAAAGAAAAAGTATGAGAAAAATAAGAAAGGGAGATAGAATAACGAGAAAGAGAGCGAGAAGACAGAGAAAGGGGGAGAGATATAATGAGTAATAAAATGAAAGCTAGGAAACATAGTTGAGGAGATAAGCTAACTGGAGAAACGGCGGAAAATAGTGAGAATTTCAGAAATATTCGCCCAACCCAGCTTTGTTTGAAGGAAATTGAAGGAATGCACAATGTCCTGACACGGAGCTGCTAATAAAGTGGGGATGATTAATGACGGCCGCCACAATACTACTAACACAGCTACCTTGTGCTTACAACTGCTACTGCAACATTGCTGCCACTATACTCCTAACACAGCTACCTTGTGATTACAACTGCTACTGCAACATTGCTGCCACAATACTCCTAACACAGCTACCTTGTGCTTACAACTGCTACTGCAACATTGCTGCCACAATACTACTAACACAGCTACCTTGTGCTTACAACTGCTACTGCAACATTGCTGCCACAATACTCCTAACACAGCTACCTTGTGATTACAACTGCTACTGCAACATTGCTGCCACAATACTCCTAACACAGCTACCTTGTGCTTACAACTGCTACTGCAACATTGCTGCCACTATACTACTAACACAGCTACCTTGTGCTTACAACTGCTACTGCAACATTGCTGCCACAATACTCCTAACACAGCTACCTTGTGCTTACAACTGCTACTGCAACATTGCTGCCACAATACTCCTAACACAGCTACCTTGTGCTTACAACTGCTACTGCAACATTGCTGCCACAATACTCCTAACACAGCTACCTTGTGCTTACAAATGCTACTGCAACATTGCTGCCACAATACTCCTAACACAGCTACCTTGTGATTACAACTGCTACTGCAACATTGCTGCCACAATACTCCTAACACAGCTACCTTGTGCTTACAACTGCTACTGCAACATTGCTGCCACAATACTCCTAACACAGCTACCTTGTGCTTACAACTGCTACTGCAACATTGCTGCCACTATACTCCTAACACAGCTACCTTGTGCTTACAACTGCTACTGCAACATTGCTGCCCCTATACTCCTAACACAGCTACCTTGTGCTTACAACTGCTACTGCAATATTGCTGCCACAATACTCCTAACACAGCTACCTTGTGCTTACAACTGCTACTGCAACATTGCTGCCACAATACTCCTAACACAGCTACCTTGTGCTTACAACTGCTACTGCAACATTGCTGCCACAATACTCCTAACACAGCTACCTGTGCTTACAACTGCTACTGCAACATTGCTGCCACAATACTCCTAACACAGCTACCTTGTGCTTACAACTGCTACTGCAACATTGCTGCCACAATACTCCTAACACAGCTACCTTGTGCTTACAACTGCTACTGCAACATTGCTGCCACAATACTCCTAACACAGCTACCTTGTGCTTACAACTGCTACTGCAACATTGCTGCCACAATACTCCTAACACAGCTACCTTGTGCTTACAACTGCTACTGCAACATTGCTGCCACAATACTCCTAACACAGCTACCTTGTGCTTACAACTGCTACTGCAACATTGCTGCCACTATACTACTAACACAGCTACCTTGTGCTTACAACTGCTACTGCAACATTGCTGCCACTATACTACTAACACTAATACCTTGTGCTTACAACTGCTACTGCAACATTGCTGCCACTATACTACTAACACTAATACCTTGTGCTTACAACTGCTACTGCAACATTGCTGCCACAATACTCCTAACACAGCTACCTTGTGCTTACAACTGCTACTGCAACATTGCTGCCACAATACTCCTAACACAGCTACCTTGTGCTTACAACTGCTACTGCAACATTGCTGCCACAATACTCCTAACACAGCTACCTTGTGCTTACAACTGCTACTGCAACATTGCTGCCACAATACTCCTAACACAGCTACCTTGTGCTTACAACTGCTACTGCAACATTGCTGCCACAATACTCCTAACACAGCTACCTTGTGCTTACAACTGCTACTGCAACATTGCTGCCACAATACTCCTAACACAGCTACCTTGTGCTTACAACTGCTACTGCAACATTGCTGCCACAATACTACTAACACAGCTACCTTGTGCTTACAACTGCTGTTTTCCAACAAGAATTTCATGAGTACTTTTCTTAAGTTATCATGCAATGTTATTTGAAAGAAAATTAGTAAACATATTATCGATTCTGCAGGTCTAAAAGTACTGCTGAATTAATATTTATTTTATGATTACCTTTTACTGATATTTAATTTCAAATTGATCCATTTTATTAGAAGACTTGTTTTTTTTATTAATATAATAGCGTCATCATTATCATCACTGCTGTTACTTACACTAGGCAGTCTAAGTATTATTTCTTGAAGTCGCTGATTTTCTTCATGAAACATAAAATACGCCATCCTAGTCTCATCTAGAATCAGCAACGGGCCTGGTGAATACAGGAACTGCTGGTGTGTAGGAGAGAGACATAGGGGAGACAGACAGACAGGAGAGGAGAGAGAGAGAGAGAGAGAGAAGGAGAGAGAGAGAGTTAGGGAAGAGAGAGAAACGACACAGAAACTTTTATAAAAGCTGACAAAAAAGAGAGAAAAAATCATGTTAGAAAACTTTGAAAAAATTAAATGTTAGTTCACTTATTTTAAGTTCGCCACCATACTACGAATTATTTCCGCTCCAATTATTTGAATATCTTCCTCATAGAAACTATTTAGAGCGCATCCTCCTAGAATAGTTCTGTTATCCCTATTCTTTGTCCAGTCTATTAATTTGTCTATGTCCTGCGACAATACTGATTACGAGTGCCGATGTATCTAGTTTCACTGACACAAAAAATCTAAACGTTGCACAAATATCCAAACACCTAAACCACCGGGGAAACTTTTTATATAAAATTTGAGTTATATGTAGATTCTAGATCTATTTTCTAAACCGACCAGTAATCAAAGTATGTGTTCCCTGCTAAATTTTGATTTTGATTTACCCCATGCACTGATGTTTATATCAGGTAGAGTTTTATGACAACTACTTATCTGACAGTCTCGCAGAAACCCAAAGTCATCTTTGAATCTTCAGAGCTGTACATAATACTCGTAGTATCTTACATTGAATAATGTAATATTACTCCTTTTATTAGCAACATATTAAATTTCCGCAAATGTCAAAAGTATCTATAATATTATTATCTCCCATATTAATTACCAAAAGTCACACATGTGACGTCCGATCGATCCATATTGAAACTCAAATAACCATCTATAACAACTCTTTTAGACATTTGCACATTTTCTCTTGATCATTCTGGCAGTAATGATCATATCAGTAAAGACGGCCATTAAGTTTGCTGACGACAGCAGAAGCAGGAACCATATTGACGTCACCACTCCACATCTCCACCAAGCTAGGCCATATTAACACTCTCGTAGATACTATACTGGGTGTTGTGAAATACCCGTTGTAGAATTATTATTTATTGTGAAATTGACATTTATATCAAGGATGATGGGTCAATAGAGGGTCTGAGAATTGAATCCGTTCACTTTGTTGTTCTCTATTATTATTATTTTTTAAATCTGTATTTCTACTAATAATTAGATACTTTGTCAACTCATTTAGAAGAAGAAGAAGTACTCTTCTATAAGACTTATATACACATACAGTTCATGTATAGTATCCAATTATTTGTACAATTGCATAGTTTTGATATTTCCTTTATGTGCATTTTCAACCTCTATCTTGAACCCTATATGAGTGGTGCATCATCAATATCATTACGTATTGATACATTATTCAAACATGGAGTTACATAATTATGTACTTTGCTACCCTGTAAGTATTATCGACACCGATAAACTTTTATGACATGGCCACATCATACACCACACATATGAAAATGTACTTTGATTAGATTTCTTCTCCCTTTTCTCCCTTTCCCTCCTTATTTATATCGTCCTACCTTCCCCTTCCTCCCTTTTTCTATCTCTTTCATCATTTCCTTCCTATCTTCCTCTCTGCCATCATCCTATCTGTCTACGTGCTTCTCTTCTTCATCATTTCTATGGACATATAGACATAGCAGTTTTCTTTTCTTGTCTTTCAACACATATCCCTGCTGTGTTCTATCTTCCAATATGTTTTCTGTCTCGTTTCGACGTATGGTGTCGGCAACGCCCTGATAGAGAGCTTTCGATAGCTTCCTTGATTTTTTTCTGTTCTTTGCCATACGCTTCTTACAGAGCCAGCAAATCGAATTCTGAATATGAATTTCTATACACAAGTTTAAAATTTAAAACTGTAAAATATGACTAACAAAGAGGCTATCCATTATTTCATCACAAATTGAGAGATAGTTGACTCGCAAATGGAGGCTTTTTAATTCACCACAGAGTTGTACTTCATAGACCATGTTCCACTTTAAATATTTGATATTCATAAAACAAAAACATACAATTATATACGAAATCCTATGAGTACCTATACGAGCATGTTATAAATCAATTATATACTCGTATGTACCATATTATGTCGGTAGGTACTAGGTACATCAACTTTATGACCGAGGTTATGATCTCTATGTGACCACTGCCGTCAACTCATACTCATCCAATATTCAACAAGGTAATTTGTCGAACAAATTTTGTCGTATTATAACAAGCCGCAAAAATTTGCGGACGTATAGGGAATGATTAAAATTTCAAACTGTTTTAACAAAATTCGATTAAAAAGTGAAACAAGACCACAAAATGAACCACACAATGGCAGGGCAGGTTTGTTTGGAAGGGATGGGTATGTAGGAGGAGTTCTTGGAGTAGTATTGAACTCAAATGTTTCAGGGAATGAGCAACAATTAAGTACAATATAATTTGTAATAGTAACATTTTTCAACATGACATAAGAGGTAACCGACAACATGATATGCCAAGCCGTGAGTATTATTAGCAACTTACTTAAGGCAACTGCAAGTAGCAACTTACTTAAGACAATTGCGAGTAGCAACTTACTTAAGACTACTGCGAGTATCTTACCACTGTACTAATGGTGTCTCAAACATCTCAAACACACTGGAATGTTCTGCATGATTCAGAATTAATTGTAAGGAACATGAATCGTCAACGTGATTTTTTTATCTAATTTTTACTTTCTATTACCTACATAGATTCAATATGGTTTCGAAAGTGTAGTAATCTATCGCTTTTTTATGAAACTGAAGCTTATAGGTATCATTTCATAAAATAAATAAATATTATAAGAATATAATATAGCCTGGTTGGCGGGCACCTAGAGCCAAATGTAAAGCCTAAAGCTACGTGGTATATCTACCCAATGATAGTTCTCAGAACCTCCGCTCCGCAGCAGTACGTTGCAGTTGGTCTGATCATTGCGATGCGTCGCGTCTGGACGAGAAAAACAAAAGGAAATATCGATTGAAATTATTCTAATGTGCCCCCATTCTCCCGTCCTGTCTACCATTTGAACTGCTATTATTGTTATACCCACCGAACAAAATCCTAAATACCCCATTTATAAAGAAAAACAATAGGAGAGAGATTTCTCGGAACGGATTTTTTTGTTGTAGATATTTTTATATTTTTCTAAAGTGACGTCCCCCCCCCCCTCCCTACCAAACCTCTCTCAAAGGCTGGAGGGGTAATATAGAGCCGGACGATTTTGTGTGGATTTATATTACATTTCAAGTGCCCTTTTTTTTCCTTTTCAAAAGGCTACAAAAGAGTATCATTTGCAGAGCTGTAGCCTAGGTCCTTATAGAGCGTTAGATCATGTGGACGGTCTGAGCAAATAAACAGACCAACACAAGGCTAAGTAGTCGATGTTGAGTATAGGCAATTGAGAGGAAAATATCAGTGACATTTTTTCTGTAGGGGCACTTCAAACAAAAAACTACACGCACGTAATCCAATATCTAATCATACAGGAATCAGATACAACTTTGTACTCGACTATCTCTGTACCTGTATCTTTGTACTACTTCAAAAATTAGAAGGAAAAATTTTGTTCAAAATACCTAAATGTAGGTATAAATTTTGGTACTAACCTATTGGTTTCGAAATACGTAATGAAGTTTAGGTAATACAGCATAATAATCCTTTTAAAAAAACTTGTTATTTAACCAATACAGCTACAGCTACTTATACCTATGTATAATCTACATTCTACATCAACCAACAACCATGGACACGAAACACAAGTACGAGCATCTCCAGTCACTAGAAAACCAGATCATTCTAAAGTGCATTAGTTGATATTCCGAATATTACTATTTACTTTAGTTAGATTTAAGTCGAGCATAATCTGGGGGTACTGTACGTGTTGTTCTTTTATCCGCTAACATTACATCGCAAATACATACCTAGGAAAGCAACATCTGGATACCAAAATATTTTTTGGTTTCAAATCATCGATCCGTCAACTTCGCCAAGTCGTAGTTTTAACTCATTTGACCTCTATTCATATTATTATAACTCAAAGCTGTGGAGGCTCACATTACTCATCAGGCCGAAACAGCTGTTCTGGACCTTGGAGAGCCGAAAATTCAGTTTCGAAGGCGTTCTAAAGAATTTGACAAAAAAAATATTTCGAATTGTTAAGAAATATTCTCTGCTCGCTTGTAAATTAGCTGGTTGGTTCATTTATTTTCTGTGGTTTCTTATAATTTTTAATTCGTTTATTCCGAGCAGTTTTCAGTTTTTGCTTCGTTGTTCTTGTTCCTTCTGGAATTGTTGTTCCTTTTCTCGAATTTGGTTTGTATTCTATGTTTTGGTTATTTCTTTATTTTCTTCATTCTTATTCTTCTATACTCAGTTAAGAATTATGAAGTCCTGGAATAGGATTACAATGAGGAAAGCCTACTTCTAAGGTATCTAAAAGTACTGTAGGCGGCGCGCGTGGGATTAATATCTTTCATGCTCTGCCTGATACCCTTTTGGGAAATTTGATGTTTCTTTTTTTTTCCTAGAAATTTGATTTAGGTGTCCTTCCCCTCTCCCTTAGTTTCTCTTCAGTAAACCTCAAACTTACGGTCTTTATAACTTCTGTTGATACCTGTGGCAATATTCAGTTGGTTTTATTAATATTCCTGATATTTCCACCGTTTTATTATTTTCACAGAACTTTATTTACTCAAAATAGATGACAGGTCTATTATCCAATCAATACCTCGCCGAGGTGTGAAAACTCCTATACAAAAAAGAGCCATAATAAGTATTTAGGTATCTATTCCTAACTTTTTGTTTTTATTTTATTGACAAATGTCTTGACATATTAATTATGAATGACTCGTCGAAAAGAATTAAAGAAACGATTAGAAAAAGGAGTTTATGATTATTCGAATTTACAAGGGATGTTATTGTGTTAACTTCGTATTTAAAAAGATAACACACTAACATTAGTCATACCTAGATACCTGGATCTAGTCTTGCAAAAATTAATATACAAGGTGTCCAAGTTTTTTTTTTTTTTGAAACTTTAAGAATCAACTTTAGGAGACATTCTAAAACTAAAATAATCTTAGGCAATTTTTCGAAGAAAAAAAGCACAAAAAAATATTTTTACCTAAAAATAAACCAACATTTGCAAATATTTGTATTCAAACTGAGTTAATATTTTGTTTGTATCTCCGTTTGACGGCATTTTTCGGAAATGGTCTGAGATTAATAGTATTAGAATGTCCCTAGAATTGATCTGAAATTTAGAAAATTTGGAGACCTTATATGTAGGTACGAAAATCGTCAGGATATTTTTCCACCCCTCTCAACCAGAGCCACACGAAAAGATTTTATATCTCTCAGACAATAGAAAGTATATAGATAATGCTCTGAGGATTTCCATCCAGCTTGAATATTCTGAGAATATAAAAAAGAGTAATAATAAAAATAAGAAGGATTTTCGCTTTTGAAATAAGATGAATTATAAAACAGGAGATCCCCACTGTAGGAAGTTATACCTGGCTATATAGTCCTGCTGGTTTTCCCATGTGAATCAAGGAACACTTGACTTCCGAGACGATAACCTACTCCTTCAACCAAGTGGTAACAAGTTCTATTACTAGCAGAGATAGATTTCTTTTAATCTCTATCGTCTCAGATTAATTTTTTTGTACTCCATTTTCAGAATGGTTTCACCACAATACCACATTGAATGTGACGCAGTTCAAATAGACTTGAAAACTGTGAATATACTCGTACCAAAATTACCAAATGCACAGACTTATTAATATCTGTTTATAAGAAGAGCTTCCCTCTGATTCATCAACAGCAAATATCATTTATCGTAAACGTTTAGACACACAACACAATATTCAAAGAATAAAAAAATCGTATATAAAAAAAGAAGCAAAATTATGTACATTATTTGTACATACCTATCATGTCTCTACAATTCTACACCATAGTCGTACTCATAAATTAATACAGACTTGTCAAAGTTACAACTTCTGAACTAAATTTAAAGAAGCAAGAATACATAGAGCAAATATCCTATCGAATGATGACAGATTGACAGAAAGAGAGTGAACAGATTACCGACTTGAATAAAATTGAAATTGTAAGTGATTTGTTTCTATCTATAACGGATTAACCCAGTTTCTGTTTGACAAGACATTGAGAGAGCCAGTGCCGTAGGTTCAGGTACAACACAAGGGGGTCACCGTTCTTGTTTGGGAATTGACTCATCATGATGACCAAATGTCAGAAACGAATAAAAATTTATATAATACGCAGAAATTCTCAAAAAAAAGTTTTATTTCTTAGAAGTGTTTGGGAGTTTGAATTGTCATTATTTTCTGCAGTATTTAGGTATCAAAATATGTATCACAAAAGAAATGTACAAGAACACGTTATTTTACCTGGTATATTGTTAATAATATACCAATACCATAGTTTTTTTTTCATTTTGAATGTTCTCATAGAACTAATCCAATAAGTTCCACCTTCTCAAGTTTCGTAAATTTGAAATTTGAACCCTAACCAATTGACTTGGAGTTCACTGCTTACCTACCTAGTTGAATAATTGGGCAGTTCCTTGGAAAATTTGAACGTATGCATTTACATGTAATAGTAATAGTATGTACAATATGTACATTGTACAAGTATTCTAACAGCAGAAGTAGCAGAACACATATCCGCCTCTGGACTACAAAGATTCAAGGTGGCCTCTCTTATCTCCCAACAAACTTTGTGCTCCAACACTTGCCCCCACCTTCTCCACTTCTCCTCCTCCCCTCCCATTTAAGTTACTTCTGCTCTACTACCCTCTCCTTCATCTCTTCCTCCTCCTTCTCTCTCTCCATCAATTCACTCCCTGTCCTCCCTGTTCAAGTAAAGCAAACATTAGTCGGATAAGCTCTACAAACATGTCGGCCATAATCAGGTGTCATTTGTATTTCAACAGATATCGGAACTGCTCGCCTGGCTTGTCAGCACTTGCCGGGAGAATCAGGATAATATGTTCCGAGGGAAAAATGTGCAGAGTCCCCAAAAGGACTTTACTAAATATCTTTCAGATGTGGAGAATGTAGTACATATGACTTTTTAGATTAAAATAAATATACATTTTGTAATTACAGACTTTATATTATTTTATACCCTGGAAGTTCAAAAATGCTTTTTTAAATGGACTTCAGTTCCAATTTGAAGTAATGAGGAAAACTACTTACAATAGGAGAGGTGATACTGCCTGTCCTATTGAACACATTACGTTAGTTCAAATCACGTTTTTTTAGTATTGTTCTAACGAAGCTATGTTTTAGTTCTATTTTAAGGGCAGAATTATATAAAAATAAGGTTAATTTTAAGATAAGCCACACTGTCTCTCATTCTACGATATTATTTATCTAAATTTATCTTGGCTTGAGACAGGCTTCAGAATGTGCTGGCTTGCACATCCTAACGGCTAGATTGCGCATTCTGTTTTGAAAATCAATCGTAATAAATTTAATATGAACCCCCCACTCACTACTGTTAATAACTGATTTATTCTTATCAATTCCATTATACTCGACACCTACAGTATGTAAAAACAGACGTTATAAATGAAGCAAATCGCTCCTCTCCCTGCCGCAAGCATAAGGAAAGCACAACCTGCGTTCTCACACCGAATGTCGTAAGGACAGCGAGGTATAAATACCCTAAGGCAAACTTTTAAAAAAAAAACCTTGCCACTTGCAACACTATTGTGCAATAAATATTCGAATCCCTGCTCCTATAAACTATGGAAAAAAATAACAATCCTCATCACATCAGGGTGGCCGTCTGCGTGAACGATGGTAGCTAGACATGGAGGAAATGACTCAGCACTCCTACCACTGTCTTACAAACAAGGAGGCTAATAATGTGACCAAGGCCCCCCAGAAACCAAGCCAATGCTGGTCTAACTCCCTGTTAATATTGTCCCCCCCCAGAATACAATACAACTAAATATATAACAATAAGAATTAATAGAATAGTATGAAGATGACTTGATAACTTTTCAACAGAAAGTCCTGGGTCATTTTTATTCATTTGAGTGGCGTTGCTCACGGACCAATGCTTAAAATAAATGAGCTCTGTGCATAAAAATTCATGTACAAGGCGAGAACCGAAATCACGAAAAGTTCTGGATAGTCAGTGCCCCGAACCATTCGTTCCTATACTAACATTTTTTTGAACCTATAGACTATCTGGTATATCATCGTCGCTATTATAAAAATTAAAAGTGATTGGGGTTGTTCTACCTAAGCCTTAACACCTACCCTACATGTAATTCTTACATATATTTGTATTTGTTGTACCTATGTAAAATTCTATAGATATTGGGTAGAATGTTCATCGTTCAAACCAAAATAGCGAACATACATGGCAATGTATGCAAACCCCGTTAAAGCATACCCTGTTTCAGCTTTATATCCAGGTCCATTCAGGTAGGATGTGCTGTTCTCCTCTCCCTTCGGCCTTCTCCCTCCACATATCCTCACCATTGCTCTTGCCTTTTTCATCTCCAACTGAGTATCCAACATATTTTTCACATGGATACCTAACCATTCGAACATGACATATTTTTTTATCCCTGCTCTCTCTCACTTTTCCTCTGATTTCCTCTTGACTTCGGTTTTCCTCTCTCCCCTCTGTAGTTCTGCTCTCTTCTCTACCTCTCCCTCATTATTTCCTCTCTTTCTCCCCTGCTCTTTGCTCTCCTCCTTCCCTTATAATCTTCCCCTTCCTCTCTCTACGTGTCGACTATCCTATCTTTTCCCAGCTCTTTGTTCCAACTTCGAGCCAACAATTTACGTCAAAAATTTACAATCATTCTAAGAAAACTGTCTGTTCCCCCATAGAGAACTATCTGGTAAGACAGACATAGAATACAGTATGTTTGCAGAAAAGTGCCACCCCCCTCGTAACTTTTGAAACGCGACGGAATTTTCAATTCCTTAAAGTCCTAGTATAGAAGTGCCCTAGGGCCCATCCTGTGGTCATATTATTTTTTTTGCCCCAGATCCGGCCCTTGTTCCGGCTTTTAGGCCATATTTTTTTTCATTTTTCCTCGCGAGATTTTAAATGGAATGCTAAGAAAGTGTTAGTCCTGTAATTTAAAGTCCAAGTTAGGCTGAGTATAATGAGCCTGTTTAAATTGTCAAAAACCTATCAGGGGCGGAGCTATAGGGTGTGCAAGTTTTCAAAATTGTTAGAAACAACACCCCTGTATTTCAGCGTTAGTTAGATTTTTTAGTAATTTTTTAGGGTTCGTAGGGCAAAATGTTGTTTTACAAACCATATGAAATCAAAAAAAATATCTTGTTTTATCTTCTAATCAACAGGGTCATAGTAAGTTTTGTAAAAGTACTTTTTTTCTCACGTCCAATTGTTCCGTAAATTTAATGGTGTTTCTCGAAACTGGCCATTTTAAGAGGTGAAAGTCGCATGACATAAGTTTTTATGCGTGAAATCGGAAAGAAAACTTAACGGAGCAGCAGCGATTTAAAATCATAAAAAAGCCATGTTTAAACCCTGCTAGTTTTTTTCAACGACAGTGTCCCGGTAAAAGGGGGTGAATTTGTATTGGATTTTTTTTTTGTTGTTGGAGATCCACAATTGGCATAGAAAATAAATAAAAACCTACTAAGGAATAATACTTCAATAACATAACAAATTCGAAATTAAATGAAGATTATTTTCTTCTAAATCAGTGCCAGCATAATTATTTTCCTCTCTCTCTTTCTCTTACCTCCTCTTTCCTCCTCCCTCTCTCCTGGTCTCTCTCTCTCTCTCTCATTCGCTCTCTTCGCCTCTTTAAAAAATAATATGAATTTGGTTTTAATTTTCCACACCACTCAAGAGTTTGGGTACTGTGACCTGGTTTTTTTTTTTTTCTCTTAAATTTCGAGGAGAATTGATTTTTATTTAGAGACCTGGTATTCATTAACTAGCAACACCAGTATGATTTTTTTTTTTTTAAATTGGTTTAATATCGCGTTTCAACTGCATGGGTCATATCATATAACGGGCTGTTACAGTCCATTCGCAAGAAACACACCAACCTCCTAAACATCATTTATCGCACCTCAACCCACCCTGGGTTTAGGCCAGAAGCCCTGAATCACGAAGTCTTCTCCTCGCTTGGACCGTTGCTTAACTTCGGTGATCCTACAAGAATCCGTTGCATTCAAAAGCGCCATCCGACTGACTCCAGAATGATTGAACAATGTGTTTTCTAACAGATTTTAAACCCCCCCCCCCAAAAAAATAAACCCCTTACCAACTAAAATTGGCTCAAGAAGGGAGCCTAAGGCCGACTTAGAAGCAGCATATCCGATAATTATTTTTGATACAACTTGAACTGTGAAAAGCTGAAAAAAAGAGAGAGAGATAAAAAAAAATCCGCACTGGATTTAAGAAGAAATAATTTTCATATTTCAATTTCGCATTTAGTTTATCTTTATTGAAGAATATTGTGTTTCCTCAACAACCAAAAAAACCCATACGAAATCAACTTTCACTTTTACCGGACACTGTCGTGGAAAAAACTTGCAAGTTTAAAGGCTTTTTTTAATGATTTTAATTCGCTGCTCTCCGTAAGTGTTCTTTCGATTGCAAGCATAAAAACATATGTCACTGCAGACTTTCAGCACCTCTAAAAATGCCATTTCGAGAACACACCAGAATTCCGGAAAAATTGACGGTGAGAAAAAAAGTACTTTTACAAAAACCCTTACGATGGACGAACCCTGAGTAATAAGGAAACAAGAATATTTTTTTGATTTTCATTATGGGGTAAAACAATATTTTGAACCTACGAACATAAAAAAAGGTACTAAAAAACTAACTAAAACGCTGAAATATACAGGGGTTATCAATGTGAAACTTGCACCCTACTGAGCTCCGCCCCGATAAGGTTTTTTGTGAAAATTTTTAAAAGCTCATTATACACCCATCCTAACCTTGGACTTTAATTAACAGGAATAAAAAAATATAGCATTCCATTTAAAATTCGCGAGAAGAATGAAAAATATGGCCTAAGAAGCCGGAGGTGGCCAGACCGGGGCCAAAATAAATGTGACCCACAAGGATGGGCCATATAGGGCACTTCTAAATCTAGGACATTTACAGAATTGAAAAATTCGTCGCGTTCAAAAGTTACGAGGGGTGGCCACCTTTCTGAAACAAACTGTATACAGGGCGTTTTGTGTCTCGTCATTGAGGATAAGTAATGTATCATAAGTTGTGTTTAAAAAACACTTTCGTATATCACAACTACTCAAACTCGCTTTAACAAAATCGACGCGAAACCGGGACTTGAAACCACCCGATCTCCAGGTTAGCAAGGTCCGCGGGTCTTATCGATCAAGCTACTGGAGGTCGGGCATTGAGCTATATGTACCCCCTTGGATGCCTGTGTCAATACACCTTCCATTGCGGTAGGCCAGGGAACTTAGAGGTGGGGCGGATGACCCCAGGTTTTGGTGAGTCGGCTATGTCCCGCGGGGGGAAACTTACTTAGAATAACAATACCAGCCCTAGGTACTTGTTCTACACATTATTAGTAGTTTTCAAGTTTCGGCGGGAGCAAACTTTTCATCCAGCCGGTATGTGAACTCTGGGACAGTCCCAACACGCTTAAACATAATTTAATCACCGAATCTCCACTTTTCCACTAATCTTAGACCACGAATGTCAAGTGACAAAGCAAAAAGCGTAGAATGGTACCTTCCAACTCTACCGGGATCTAAAATTTGAACCCTGCTATTCTACCCCCAGTGGGTATTCACACTGACCAGCAGCCATAAAGTACATGGGTCCACACAGTATAATATTGTAGAACTGATAGCCGTCCTCTCAACCCCTAACGTCCGGTCCCCCAGGTAATTCCTTTGGCGCCCTTCCCCTATTCTAATACCCAGGTATAAAACGGTTATCCTCGAAGCATGGGGAACGTCCGATCATAACTGTTTCCATATATTCTCCCCGCGCCTCAGTATAGTTACCACTTTAAGTCCCTATAAGATCCAAGTTGGTATAATACCTAGTAAAACCTAGGATAATCACGTTGTATTCCCCAACAATTTCTATGATAACCCGTGTGCACGTATTTCACTTCAGTAAATTTTGACTGTCATAGATAGCATGTATTGGTGGGTAATGTGGTTGTGGAATAGTAGGTTTGCCTAGTTAATAGGTACGTACTAGAATTCCAATCATTTTCCAAGTCCTACTACCTAGAGTAATATCACACGTTATCCATCTATTCCTATTACATAATTACATATATTGAACTTGAGTTTCCGACCAACAGTGCAATCAAATAACAACTCAAAACCCTTCCCTGTATTGGAAGCAGATGACATCGAGTGAACTACAAAGATTGTATCTGGGTGAGTCTTGTTTTAAACCTAACGTTGAAATTGCACATGCAAAATTTAAAGACCTGTTTTTTCATCACAACATAAATAATAATGTAATAGACTTTTTCAACGCGGACAAATCACAAAAAACATACAAACACATGTTTACCGTTTATAACCACTGTAGTTTTCTCGGAAGCGATCTTTCGCTAAACGACCGTTTTTCCCCTTGCTTGATGGACGTAATCGATAAAAACCGATTCTTTGTTATTGATTATTTTGAACCTAACTCAAAATAACCGACTGTTTTTTTAAAGATGAGATATAATTTTAGTATATGTGTGTGTGCAATACCGGAGGCTTTCAAACTAAATTAAAAAAAGAGGAGAGACGCCCCTTTCACAGACTGAATTAAATTTTGCATGGGAAAAGAGAATTAATAAAAGAGAAATATTACACTGACTGGTGCCACCCACACGGCGTTTTCTTCTTTGAATTTTTCCTCAGGCAATGATAATGGGCCTGAAGCCAATCTATTTTAACGCCACGAAGTGGATACAAATTTATTTTAACAGCCAATTTATATATCCACTCACTGGCCAGACATTACTGCCCCTAGAATTGGCCTCTTGGAGTCGGATGTTATAGACAGACTTTTTTCCTTTTCCTTTGGCTGTCTCTTGCTACGACATATTTCTCTTCGTTAGTGCAGAAGATTGGGGAAGTTTACGATGGAAGATTTAGACACACGAGAAAAATTAAATGGTCCAAATGTTTGTTTTCAATAATGAGTAAAATTCTGTATTTCTTGAGAGATAAGAACTTACCTACTTCAAAAAGTCACTGTATAAGTGAATTTCCTACATAATTATTATTTAATTACTGTATATAAGGTTGGCGTTCGAAAGGGCATCCCCAGCCGTAAAATTCGAGTAAGAAAGCCAGAACGAAACCAACTTCAAGCAAAGGAGTGGTTAGAAGAATGCCAACCCTCAAAGTAGGTCTGGGATAAGTAAATAGTAAGAAGAATATTATATTATCTATTCAGGAAGAGTTAGGAAAACCCACCGCCCACACCACGGTAATATATAGGTGCTTAGGCATTTCGTTCCTATCTTCCATCTCTTAATCACCGCTTATCTCTGATCCTCTCTGCCTGCTTCCTCTTCAAATCCCTTTTCTTGTCCCATCTGCATCGTCCTTATTACCACCCTCCCTCCTCCCATTCTCTCCTTCATCCGCGCCCTTCTTGCCCCCTTTTTCGTCCTTATTCCTCGCCGCTCACCGGCACTTTAAATCTCATTTTAAAACGTTCGCACTATTTTTAATTATTACCTTATTGAACGAAACAGTAAAGGAGGTGTGTGTGTGTGTGTGTGTGGTGTGTGTGTGGTGTTTACGGATTACTAATGAGCCGAACGCGATAAAAGAAAAATTTAATACGTTTAGGCCGAACTTTACACAAATATCCAATACTTAGCCGAACCATGAGAGGTCGGCTAATTCCTTTCTCCATTTTCATTGAAAAGATAAAACTTTTTAAGTTTTTCCTTTTCTGAGTGGTATTAGGGCGCATAGAGAATGAGTTTGAAGAAATTGATTAATAAGTTGAAAAATAAATATTGGATAGTCTTTCTCATTTTACAAAAAAACGCCCCTAAAATTTGATTTCGTCTAAACCGTGATTTTTTCGTTTACGTATATTCTACCATGCAATTAATGAGAACGAACCAAAAATCAGTATCGAAGGGGCTACGGGTTTTTTTTGTTAAAACTTCTTAATTTTTTTTTGTTGTTTCAAACTGCGGCGTCCCGACCTCTGGAGGTCCAAATACCTTTAAGTGTAGTTTTTGTATCTGTTTTAAAAAATCCTGTGAATATATTTATTATAAATTTACAGGTATTGTATGTGTTTGGAAAAGTTCCCAGTAAGCTACTTTCTTTACCTTCTGAATGCAGCTGGAAAGTAATTCAAATAGAATTTCTCGTATTAGTATGAGGGATTTGAGGGAATAATCAGGCTTACAATAACCTCTACAAGGTGAACATAATTATCACTCAGCGAGTGCACACTACATCGACAAGGGGAACGATTCCGTGAATCAAATTATTTTGATTTTTGTTTCTTTTTTTTTAAAAAAAAAAGTGATTGTTTCAAGGACTTTTTTATTTCTTAGCCATGAAACAGGACGCTACTATTGACCATTGTGGTTTGTATTATTGGGCGAGAGTGACTCTTGAACTACCCATTTAGGTGCTGGTCATCACGAGAGCCACCGGATGTATCCCTCACAATCACTATAACCAAATGTTAGAATACAATTTTTGTCCCTCCAGCGATCCGGGAAAAAAAAAAAAAACAAACCCGCGACCTTTTGTACGAGTGCTTAGCCACCGAGAGCTACATCGTGAGCTTGAATTTTTGCCATATGAATTGTTTTTCTAATAAATTTTAGCTACCCTTTTACCTGATAAGTGGAATGAAATGGAAGAGAAATTTTGTTTTAGATGAAAACACAGCCCAAGCGGAATACCTGGATATGTAGAGCTGGATATGTAAGAAGACAGAGCGATCCACATATCCCCATATATTACTTCCGAAAATTGTCTAATATTAGAACTCGGAAGTATTGTGGGGTTCGTTTTGTAAAAAAAAATATTTTTTTTGCTCAGATTTTCAATTTTTTTCATGATTACTGGACGGGTCATAACCTACTGAGTAAATTGGTTTTTGTGTCCCGTCCGTCGGTCTGTCCGCCTAGTCGGTCTGTTTAAATTGATTCCTTTGTAACGCGCAAAATCTCGGAAACTAGGTCGACCGATTTTCAGGAAAATTGTTGCACAACATCTAGGAGACCATTCTGTAGATGGTCCCATTATTTAAATTCATCGAATTCATTACTAGCGTTCTGGGGGAAAGAGACCAGCGCCTGACCAACGTAACCTTTTTTACTTAAAACACGCTTATATCTCCGTGAACGGTACACCCGATTTCGGATGAAATTTTGTAAGAATATGCATAGTAGTAGTTTAAACATAGGTTATTTAGATTTATTTTTAAATTGAATTATAATATGAACATCTGAGATTTAAGAAAATCCCTGAAATGTTTGGACAAAAAAATAAAAAAAAATAAAGGACCTGACTTGCCCGATACAGAATTTTTTTTGTGGGAATTTAGAATGTAGAAAAACACGATATTTTACCCTATAAAACAAATTTGAAGAAAATCGGTTGAGCCATGTTTGGAGATACAATAATTTTTAAAATAAAATCTCAAAATTGGCACGTGTGTTTACAAATGTGAAGCAATCACGAGGAACGAATTGTGTCCATAATGGTCATGTTTTTAGTTTGAATAATTTGAAAACCTGCCAGAACAAAGATAAATCTTTTTTCATCGTGATGAAGTCTTTGGCGCAAGTTTAAAAGTGACTACCATATTTAATAATATTAGCCCAAAGCGGTACCAAGTAAGCGTAACATTAGTTACTATTTTTTACTTTACGGGTGTATTATACTACAAAGACTATGTTTATTTTTACGGGTGTATTGTTACTACTAAATACTATGTTTAACTTTTGGACGGGTGTATTGTACTACTAAATACTAGTTTTAACTTTTTGGACGGTGTATTGTACTACTAAATACTATTTTTTTTTTATTACTTTTGACGGGTGTATTGTACAGCTAAATACTATTTATTTTTTTACTTTGTGACGGGTGTATTTGTACTACTAAATACTAAATTTAAACTTTTGACGGTGTATTGTCCTACTAAATAACTATTTTCCTTTGGACGGGTGTATTGTACAGCTAAATACAATTTTTTACTTGTGACGGGTGTATTGGCACTACATACTAATATTACTTTTGACGGTGTTATTGTACAGAGCTAAATACTATTTTTACTTTTGACGGTGTATTGTACTACAAAAGCTATTTTTACTTTGGACGGGGTGTATTGTACTACCTAAATACTAAGTTTACTTTTGACGGGGTGTAATGTACTACTAAATACTATTTTTTACTTTTTGACGGGTGTATTGTACTACGAAATACTATTTTTACTTTGACGGTGTATATTGTACAGCAAAATACATTTTTACTTTTGACGGGTGTATTGTACTACTACATAACTAATTTTACTTTTTGACGGTGTTATTGTTACAGCTAAAATACTATTTTTACTTTTGACGGGTGTATTGGACGACTAAATAACTATGTTTACTTTTGACGGTGTATTGTACTGCTAAATACTATTTTTAATACTGAGAAAAGGAAAATTTAAAAATGTACGTAGAAAAAAAGTTAAGTTTAAAATACCTAAAAATGCATACTTGATGAGCATTAAAAAAAAAAAAAAACAAAAAAAAAAAACCCAAAAAAAAAAAAAAAAAAAACAAAACCAAAAAAAAAAAAAAAAAAAAAAAAAAAACAAACCCAAAAAAAAAAAAAACAAAAAACCACAAAAAAAAAAAAAAAAACAAAAAACATAACAAAAAAAACAAAAAAAAAAAAAAAACAAAAACAAAAAAAAAAAAAACAACAAAAAAAAAAAACCCAAAAAAAAAAAAAAAAAAAAACAAAAAAAAAAAAAAAAAAAAAAAAAAAACAAAAAAAAAAACAAAACAAAAAAAAAAAAAAAAAAAAAAAACAAAAAAAAACAAAAAAAACAAAAAAAAAAAAAAAAAAAAAAAAAAAAAAAAACACAAAAAAACAAAAACAAAAAAAAACAACAAAAAAAACAAAAAAAAAACAAAAAAAAAATAAAAAAAAAAAAAACACAAAAAAAAAAAAAAAACAACAAAAACAAAAAAACAAAAACAAAAAAAACTAAAAAAAACAAAAAAAAAACACTCCAAAACACAAACATCGAACTAAAAAAAAAACAAAAACCAACAAACAAAACAAACAAAAAAAAACATCAAAAACAACAAAACATACAAAAAACACAAACACAAAAAAAAAAAAACAAACAAATACACACAAACAAAAAACCAAAACAACAAAACAAAAAACAAAACAAAAAACCCAAACAACCAACACAAAACCAAAAAACAAAAAACAAACAAAAAACACCAATTACAAAAAACAAAACCAAAGACACCACAAACAAAAAAACACAAAAAACAAAAAAAAAAAATAACAACAACAAAAAAAAACATACCAAAACAATACCCAAAAAAACAAAACAAAAAAAACACAAAACAACAAAACAAAAAAAACTACACATACAACTACCAAACAAACAACATAAAAACAACAAACCAGCAAAATTACCAAAAAAACCCACCACAAACAAAACAAATCAAACACATAAAAAACACAACACAAAACAAACAAAAAAATACTAAACACAAACATAAACAACACAAACAAAAAAAAAACCAACAAAAAAAAAAAAAAACAAACAACAAACACCCAACAACACAAACAACATTTAAACCAACAAAAAAAAAAAAAAATAAAAACAAACACAAAACAAAAAAAAACCATACAAATAACAAAATAACAAAAAAAAACAAACAACAAAAAAAACAAACAAAAACCAAGAACAAAAAAACAATACAAACACAAAAACACAAACAAAAAAAAAAACAACAAAAACAAAAAAAAACCAACAAAACCCCCCCCCAAAAAAAAAAAAAAAAAAAAAAACCCAAAAACCCCAAAAAAAAAACAAACAAAACCCAAAAAAAAAAAAAAAAAAAACCCCCCCCAAAAAACCCAAAACCCCCAAAAAACCAAAAAACAACAAAAAAAAAAAAAACCCCCCAAACCTAAAAAACCCCAAAAAAAACAAACCCAAACCCCAAAAAAAAACCCCAAAAAAAAACCCCCAAAAAAACCACCCAAAAAAACAAAAAAAAACAAAACCCCAACCCAAAAAACAAAAAAAAAAAAACCCCCCCAAAAACCC
>JAMCCL010000226.1:0-52663 GCA_024516035.1 Bactericera cockerelli
GGGTTAATTTGATTTCCTTTGTTTCACTTTTTCCAGTGTTGCAAATTTTTAAAAACAAATTTGCACAGATTTTTAGAGGAAGTGAGGAATCAAAATATAAACAAAAAATAATGCGGGGTTTTGCAGTGCGACTTTTGGGTGTGCGTTCGTTCAACACAAGTTCATACAGCATAATAATCAAATCGATTATGTTGTGCGACCGTTATGCTGAGTGAATTTGTGGTTGAAAGAACATTATGTCCTGCGAAATTGTGTTGTACGAACGGGTGGGTTTTTAATGGTGCGTGTCTTCGATGGTGCAAACCTTCAATGGTGCTCGATTTGCTAACTTCACAAAATGTCTGCTATTTTTAATCAATTTTTCAGGAAAAGAATAGTACAAATTTCAAATTTTGGAAATTTAAAATCCCTTCATCCCTTGTTGTGGGATATTTTATTTAATTCAATTCCCTTACATTATCGAGTGTTTTGTTTGTTCAGTAAATTTTGTATCTCCTCTTGAACTTGGTTTATAATTTATTCAAATAATTATTGTAGATTGTACAGATCTCAACAAACACATATAAACTACAGGAAGAGAGGAAGAGAAAAGTCACAGAGCAATAATAGCATTTTCTTTCAGAACTTAAATTTTTTTAGTCTATTTTTAGCTTAAATTACTATAACTTTTGTCCAGTAAAAGGTTTTTTTTGAACTTTGTACGTCAAATTCCTGAAAAGCAAACCTTGTACTTATAAATGAACTCAAAAGATTCCACTGTTATTTGAATGAATAAAAAAAACATAACTCTTTTGAAACAGTCCCTGAACTTTTAAAGGCTAAATTGAGAAAAGATTTTGGACACATTTAGCTTGTACTTTTTTAAAGAACTGAATCCAAACCATTGATTTAGAATATGTTTTTAAAATTCAAAAACATATTTACTTCTGACAAGTAATATTGACAATCTAGTGTTATAACTCAGACTCTCTGAATCTATTATAAAAATTTAATAACACATTTTAGTAGAAGGAAATAACCATTAGGCAAGGTTAATGCTAAAAGGGCATTTTCTACCATCTATACAGGTAATCGGTATTTCTGGTACAGATGTGATGTCACAGGATTTATTCAGCCCTACTATGATTTTTGTCTAAGATCAAGCCTTCATTCCAAAAAGCACTCACACTCTCATAACCCTCCCTTTCAACTATCAAAACAACACACTTGAAGGCTTTAGAAAGGTCACAAAAAGATCCCCATGGACATTCAAATCTGATGAAAACATATGTCCAGCTAAGTAGAAAAGAAGAAACGGTGTCACTGTGGATTATTAGCCTAAATAATACTGTTGATCAATTAATTATTAGTTTAATATGCTCTAAGAAATGAGAAATTTAAAATAAACAATAATTAAATTTATAAACATATTTTAGAAAAGTTGTTTTGTATTTTTTTTTTTACATATTTTTACAGGGGTCAAACCTTATGAATTGTTTGCTAATTTTATCATTTAGACTTAGCTAAGGCATTAATTATAATAAAAAATATCACAATAATTAATGTGTATCACTTTTAAAGCTAGTTCTTGTCACAGAATATTAAAAAAGTACCTCTGACTTCGACCATGTGAAACACAGTTTTTTTTGTAGGCATACATTATTTATGTGCTAATGGGGGTTTACTACAATGCAAACCACAACTTACAAAAAAACGCTGTTAAACAAAACAAGTTTATATCAATAGGAACCTATAAGAAATGGTACAGTTTTGACAATTTTGCAATTCTCTTGTTCAATTATTTTAGGCAATTTACGGGTAGACTAACTTAAGTCAAAAAGAGAAAAATGCACTGCCAATTCATTATGGCACAATACTTCCTTGTGAATGATAATCATAATTTTCAACTTTTATTTATTGTTTTTATGATTGTTCCCTAAATGAAATTGTATCTAAAAAGTTCTCAACCAATTCTCTTCAAATTTGTTTAGTAATAATTCAAATTTGTTTAGGAGTTTCCCGAAATTTGCACATTTAAGAATGCAGTTAACAAAATGGACACAAAACCAAAGTTTCTATTCATTGTAACCAAAATTTGCATTCACATCAGTTTATTTTTTTAAAAATTTTATATAGTATATTTTTTTTTTTCAGTTATGGATCAACCAAAACCTGCTCCAAGCTTGGAAAAATTCATCATATCTCCACTACATTTACTCCTACGAGACAGCATCTACTATCAAATTGGAAATAGAAGCCATGTACCTAGCTTGCTTGTGAATATTTCCGGATAGAAAGGCAGCTCAACATCTTGGCAGAGAATATCCCTGCAATTTAGAGGGGTAATGTTGCTAGTATACTATCTAACCTGAAAAGCTTGCCAATTAATTATAAGAGTTTTGATTTGTAACATTGTTGAAAAGTGTACTTGTAAAATGTTTCATGTGTGTATTTTAAAAATGTCTAAATGTCCCTCATGTATTTGTATAATTATTCTATCTGAATTATGTCATCTTAAACAATAATAAAAATAATAAACCTCGTTAGTGGAAGGTAACCACCAGGCAAGGTTAATTGTCAAGCATTTTCTACCACCTAAAACCCCGATAGTCTTATTATTATATGTGTCAAAAACTCAAATTAAAAGAGGGAAAACTCATCACTGGGTGGGATTCGAACCAATGGATCATTATGCTAGCAGGATTACCAGCTAGTGTGTTAAGCACTTGACTACTAGTGCACGTAAAACAGATTTTTAA
The DNA here is from genome assembly GCA_024516035.1 of Bactericera cockerelli. Lineage (NCBI taxonomy): Eukaryota > Metazoa > Arthropoda > Insecta > Hemiptera > Triozidae > Bactericera > Bactericera cockerelli. The sequence goes on from JAMCCL010000226.1 coordinate 2,739, forward strand.
CTTTTCAAAATGTCCATTTTTTTAAAAGTTATTATTGTTATTATTTTACATTTTATTTAAGGACATATATTCAACACAGGTAATTACAAATTAATATACAAAAATAAGAAAAAGTTAAAATAAATAAATAAATATATACATTTTGTCCTAACTAAAGGTTTGGCAATAACCCCCCAAAAAGTTGTGCTTTTTTCACCCAAATCCAGCCGTCTTAATAGTTGTCCTGGGAATGAGAATAGTTAGCAGAAACCTATTATAATAAGCAAACCCAATTAAGTAAACCTATTATTTTCCGACACTCGTGTCAAAAAAACTCCCTCACAAAATTCCTTGTAAAAAAACTCCCACACTTGTAATAGAATGTTGTGTGACATATCAGCTTTTTTACAAAGTAATCCTTATCAACTGGCGTTCATCCAGGACTTTGGCTTCGTTATCAGGAAGATTCATGTTTGGCGGGGAAAGAAACAGAAAATTCACATGAGAAAATTGGATTTTTTACTTTCCTTATCCAAATAATAAGGAAAGTGTTGTATTGTCGAAAATTTGACCTACCCAGTTTTCACATTTCTGGATGACAGAGCATTCACAGCCCAGGATAAAAAAAAGTTGTTTTTTTGTCCATTGGCCGTGAGTCTGTCTATCTATAAACACGATTTTCTATCTCGACAACAGTAAGATTTTCTAAACACCACACGTAGGTACCACGAACTTTTGGTTGAAAAAAAGGCCGCAAGGCCCTTTTCCCTTTTGGGAAATGGTTAAAGATATAAAAAAGTTAGAGAACAACTTTTCCTTGGAATAAAAAAAAATAGGGATTTACTCAGATCTTATTTTTTTTTTTTTTTTATCTTGAACTTTTGGAATCTGTAACAATTTACCGGTACTATGGGAGACCCGCTTGGACTAACTTTTTTATATTCACCTAGAAGGAAGTTGTGACATATTAAAATCTGAGGATTTTGGGGGTGTGATTATGAATTGACATTGATTTTTAGCTATATATACGGTAACATGTATATGTTACCGTTTTGTGTCACCACAAACCATCACAGTAGAATTTGACCTCTTTCGAGTGATAAGGAAAGCCCGCGTGGTGTACATATTTTTTTTTTTTTTTTTTTTTTAAAATAAAACTAAAACCTCAAAGCTAAGGAATACCCTGTATTTTGTACTTTCCTTGCCCTATAATATTTAAAGGAAAGTAATGGAATCATCCAAAATTTTTCGATACCTAAAAAAAAATTTTCTGTGCCAAAAAACGTTTTAGGGTCCCCAGAGACTAAATCCAAAGTTTTCAGCAGCCATTGGTCCGTGTGTGTGTGTGTGTCTGTAAACATTCAAGATATCTGAATATCTCCTACGGTAAAGCTAGAGATTTGAATTTGGCAGAGGATACAGCATTTTACTTCCGATCAATTTCTAATATTAAAATCGGAAGTATTGTGTTCGTTATGTAAAAATAAATATTTTTTTGCTTCAATTTCAATTTTTTTCATATTTCTGGACGTTTCATAACCTACGGGTAAATTTGGTTTTGTGTCCGTCTGTCGGTCTTTTTAAAACGATTCCTTGTAACGCGCAAATCTCGGAAACTACTCAACGGATTTTGATGAAAATTTACACACATCTAGGAGACATTCTGTAGATGGTCCCATTTTAAATTCATCGAATTCATACAAGGGTTCTGGGTAAAAAAGACCATGCGCCTGACCACTAACTTTTTACTTAAAACGTTTTATATCTCGTGAAGGGTTTACACCCTTTTCTATGAAATTTTGTAAGAATATGCATATTATTTTTTTAAACATAGGTTATTTGTATTTTGTTAAATTAATTATAATTTGACTCTGATATTTAAGAAAATCCGAAATTTTGGACAAAAAAGTAAAAAAAATAAGGACCACGACTTGCCGAACAGAATTTATTGTAGAATTAAAATGTAGAAAAAACGATATTTTACCAAATAAAACAAATTTGAAGAAAATCAGTTGAGCCGTTTTGGGGGATACAAGTAATTTTCTATAAAATCTCAAAATTGGCACGTGTTTAACAATGTGAAGCAATCACGAGGAAGTATTGTGTCCATAATTGGCAGTGTTTTTTTTTTTTGTAAAAATATAAATTGGTGGTTCCAATTTACCGGTATTTTGAGAGAGAGTGTCCCTGCTTAGACTAACTTTAGATTTTTATGGGTGTTTACACATCAAATCCAATGACATTGAGGTGCTGGATTATGAATTTGATTTGATATTTTATATTTTGTACGTTACCGTTCAGTCCCAGTGGGCGGGAAATTTTTTTTATTTTAAGGCATAAGGAAAGTCGTTTGGTGTCACACCAGTTTATTTAATAGTAATAAATTCTCTTCGAAATCGATAAAAAATGTCTTTCATAAATTCACTGGGATTGAGGAAAATGTATAGTGGTCATAAATTTACTATTGTGACCATCCATCTAATTTATATAGGTCAGGCCTAAAAGTTTGCAGGTTCAAAGTTTGCAGGGCATGAGAAGTTATCCTTCCATTTGGAAAATTTTTATCATTATGCAACGTGCGTGTAAGCACAGAATGTACAAACACTCGACCACGGAAATAATATCTGCCAAAATTCGTGAGTGAAGTGTGGCAAGGCTAATTTAAATAAATATGATTTATAGCGGCCTTTGTAAAAGCCTCATATTTTTTCTCTATAGGGACATATTGATAATTATATTATCCTGAAAATAAGTAAATTACGTAAATTGAATACTACCACCAAATTTTGTGTTTGAAGTGGCGCAGCCAGTTTAACGGAGCTATTATCCTTAGAAATGAAACCATGGGAACAAGTAAATTTCATAAGATTGGATCCAGTCTCAGAAAACTGGCCATTTTGTGTAGTTTCCGGCTTCAGTTGTGTTTACAGTGTTGCCGGGGAACCTGTAAGGGCAAAAACCACAATTCCCTAAGCTTGCAAGGTAATTTTAACGATTTTCTTCTTTGATTTTCTGATCAAACCCATAGGGTGGTATGCAGAGTCCTCACTGTAGGGATGCCTGGGTCATTTGTCCCTTCAGCTGAAATTGTTATGGCAGAGACGGTTTGTTTGAAGCGACTGTACGCATGTTCAACGCATGTTTCTTAATAAATAATTGTCAAGGTCGAAGTATTCCCTATAGCAAGCTCGGACCAACCTACAGTGAACCCTATAGGGATTACAAAATCGTCTCTGCATACCAGCCTTAGATTTAGAAAATAATATCGCACAGTTGGACACAAAAGTGAAGTTGATTTTGAGAGTGAGATTGAGACACTCTGGTGAGCATTTTGGGCGCTATAAGGGCAAAACATTGGAAATTTTACATTGGTTCTTATGGAAAAACCCGACCCTTTCGTAGTTTCCGAATTTATTACGAGGGCGGATCAAGAAGTACCCGTGTTTGAAAAAAGAGTGCGAGATACTTACATTTTTGGGTTCTATTTTTCGACGTAGTCTCCTTTCAAGGCTACACACTTCTTCCAGCGATCCTGCCACTTTTTTAGCCCTTCCAAAAAGTACTCCCTCGAACTCCTCAAATAGCCCTTTGTCTGGCTTATGACTCATCATTTGAGCTGAACCTCTTTCCACCGAGCCAAACTTTCAAGTTAGGAAACAAAAATGAATCGCAGGGGCTAGGTCAGGTGAGTAAGGTGGGTGTGCAATAAATCGTATCCCAAGTTGATGGATTTTAGCAGCAACAATTCCAGATGATGAGCTGGTGCATTGTCATGGTGAAACAAGACTTTCTTTCTCGCCAAATGGGGCGTGTCCTCCTCAATTTTGCATCAAATCGTGTCAATAACTCACTATAATATGCAGCATTTTTATTGTTTTTCCTTTTTCCAAGAAGTCAATAAGAAAAATTTTCCCTTTGCATCCCAAAAAACGGTAGCCATGACTTTTTCCGGCCGATTGGACCGATTTCGCCTTCTTTGGGCAGATTCTCCAACGAAAGTCCATTCTTGGACTGCTGTTTGGTTTCTGGGGTATAGTGATGTATCCAGGTTTCCATCAAACGGTCACAACTCGACGCAAAAAATCATCTGGATTGCGATTGAAGAGTTCTAAACTAGCCTTTGAACAATTCAGCCGAATTCGTTTGTTGTCAATTGTGAGCAATCGCGGCACCCCATCGCGCCGATAGTTTTCTCATGCCCAGCTTATCATGAAGGATTTTAAAAACAGTTTCCATATGAAATGCCCACACTCTCAGCTACTTAATTCACGCACTTTTGTTCGGCGATCTTTGAGAATCATATCATGCACTTTTTTCCACGACTTCCTCGGTACACACGTCTTCTGGGCGTCCTGGGCGTCCTCGTCAAAATGCTTGTGCGCCCTCGTTTAAATTCATTAAACCAAAAGCGAACAGTATAAACAGAAATCAGTATAAACAGAAAAGTGAGAAGTTGTACTAGATGTACATGAATATCAAACATTGATCATAGAAGGTGAAGAGCTCCCGTACACAGCATCTAACTTTAATTTTATATCATCACATTTTTTCCCGTCCCAAAAAAAGGAATCGAATAACTGCTCGGTACTGTTCTTTTTCCATATCACTCAACTATACGCAACACAACAACTTCAAGTGACCGATAAATGAAAACTAAGAGAGTAATCAGTTTCAAACTTTGGATGTGGTCATTTGAGATGTCGTTCCATCAACAAGTATCAACAAGTTTCACCAATGATGTAACATGTCCCTAAACACGGGTACTTATTGATCTACCTACGTAATTTTCTTTTCTCTCTATAATTTTACTCGAGTTTATTTTTTTTAAATCTGCACTTTCTAATCTTTAATATGGTAAACTTTTGCTGCGCGTATGGCTGTACCAAACCGATATAATGAGAATTCTGAAATACACTTCCACAAGTAAGTAGTCTTAACATTCTAGTATTTTTTGTTTATTCCCAAGGAAACACAATAAATTTGAACTAAATTTATCTTTCAATGTATTTTTAATCATGCGTAACCGAAAAGACCACATAACCGAATTCGTTTCGAAAAGTTTTCATAAAGTTGTATGGTTCGATCAGTAATCGAAGAAGAAAATCGCTAAAATTACATTGCAATGAAAGGGAATTGTGTTTTTTTTGCCCTTACAGATTCACGGCAACGCTGTAAATACAACTGAAGCCCGGCTTCAGATGATTTACACAGGGAACATAGGGAGTTGTTTATCTATTTTTTTAAACCTATGATCAAACCATACAATTTTATGAAAACTTCTCGAAACAAATTCGTTATGTGGTCTTTTCTACGCCTTTCACACTTTTTTTTGTCGTTTATTATTTTCATTGTTGAAATATTGCCAAATGCTTAAGCCTCTCTTTTTAGATATTTTTTCGAAATAATTAGCAATTGAAACTAAATCACGTTTTATTTTTATCACTATCAGCTATTGTTATAAGTTCGCGGTATTTAACGAAGTATATACTCCATTATTATACTAGCTGAGACCTTTACAATGGAAAAAGACATTCATACCACTCCAGAGGTGCTTAAAATCCTCTAACAAGATAGTTTCTGGATATTATTATGCTTATAAATCGTTTTTATGACTATTTGATACCCCAAACTATGATTAAAATACATTGAAAGGTAAATTAAGTTCAATTTATTGTGTTTCCTTGGCAATAAACAAAAATACTAGAATGTTAGTGTATTCAGAATTGTTATTATATCGGTTGGTACAGCATAAGCGCAGCAAAAGTTTACCATCTTGAAGATTAGAAAGTGGAGGTTTAAAAAAATAAACTCGCGTAAAATTATAGAGAGAAAAGAAAATTGAGTAAGTAAGTAAGTAAATTGGTTTACTATGCAAAACGGCGTGACATTCATATTCTTTTGTTATTGTGGCGGGTATTGAACACACAAAATCCTCTTTACTTAGCATCAAAGTTTTCATCACTGTCTCAGCATTCTCATAACACCAGATCTGAGGATGCTGCTCTTCTTACGATTCCAATACACAGGACTAATTTCTTCTCTGGCTCATTTGCTGTACAAGGTGCTAGGTTGTGGAACTCACTTCCCCATGAGGTTAGTGAGTTCCACAACCTCATGGGGAAGTGAGGGTCTGTGAACGCATGTCTTCCTTTAGGCGTTTACTGATTGAACATTTCAAATCGGTTTGAAAATTGAGTACTGGCTCCTTCTTTTCTTCCTCTTCCTTTTTTTCTTCTTCCCTCCTTATTTTCTTGTCCTCCTTTTTTTCATCTTCTGTTTCCTCACCCGGATATAATATATTATATTCTCTCTTTTATATATATATACCTATATTTATACATTTTTTTTTTTTTTTAAATATATTATGGAATATCAGTAACACTTTACTTCTTGATATCAAATAAGTGGTAACCGTATGGGTTTGATGGCAGAGATTGCCTCAGGCAATAATCACGCCTTTGTCAATATTATTCTTGTCAATAAAGAGTTATTATTATTATTATTATAAAATTAATAAATGCGAAACTACAAAGGGTCGGGTTTTTTCCATAAGAACCAATGTAAAATTTCCAATGTTTTGCCCTTATAGCGCCCAAAATGTTCACTAGAGTGCTCTCAATCTCTCTCTCAAATCGACTTCACTTTTGTGTCAACTGTGCGATATCTATTTTCTAAATCTATGATCCTATGTTGCGTCAAGCTGGCCACAACAATATACATTGAGGTGGGGTACTTATTGCAACCACGTTAAACTAAAATGAACTCTATCAAACTTTTGTGAAAAGGTTTAATATTTTAATAAAGAGCTTGGAAGTAAATAAAATTGAGCTAGTCACCAAATTTTGGAGTGGCGAGGTATACTACGGAATGGGCAATGGAAGCATATACTACGGGTGGATAATAGGCTAAACACAGACCACATACGTCCAAAAGTAGCGGAGCATAGTTATTTCATGGCTGTAAAATTCAATATGTGATACACACATGTTTTTCTCTGTTTTAAATTTTTCCAATATACCACGACAGTTTTAATCGTGTGTCACGAATAATTTTTTATTTTTCAATTAACTACCGCATTCCCAGCCTCCGTGGCGTAATGGTTGTGACTACTGCCCGTAGTCCAGAGATCCCGAGTTCGATCCCCTGTTGGAGCAGACTTTTCGAAGAAAATTCTGTTCCCTCCAAACACGTGAGGCTAAATTTTCCGGCCCTACCCAGGCTGGGTGAGGTTAATGTGGTAGCTGGTGCGATTCCCAGCGAATTGAGGGTAAAACGCCCTTCGTGATATTAACATGCCAGTTGAAAAATAAATAAATTAAAATATTTTTCCTATTAATTTAATTTGTTCAGAAGTAGAAGTATTTCTGTTACAACCTGGTATTTTTGTTACATTTGTTTTTATTTTTCTATTTAAAGTGCAGAAGATGTACAGATGTGGTAATTCTATGAGTTGTTATATCACAACTTTAGGGAGTAGCCTGGCATTTTAAAAATCCTTTAACATTATTTGCCTGGTAACTCATTGCTAGCTTGAAATGCCACAACTTTTCCTATTCTGATTCTGTTCCTATACAACACAACTTGTACAACTACTCAAAGTGTATGAGTGGATCCTCATCATCCAAGTAAAGAGCAGAAAAAAAACTTACTACACTAGGAATCAAAACCATGTCAGAAAGCATACAAGCCTTCTCAGTCACAGAAACTAATACAAAAAAGTTTAAAAACCAATAAAAACAAAAGAGAAGTGCAATTGAGACATGGAACAAGCAGGTACTGTATTAATTTCACAATAACAAATACATATAAATTATTTATGAAAGTTAAAAAATATTATTTTTCATTGAATTAACCCTATATGTTACCTGTATTTTTACAACAGCAAAATGCAGTGAATGCCACGCGCGCACGCGCCGCAGGCCTAGTCGCAATGTGGCTAGTAGCTTATAAAGAAAATGGTCAAGATCTTACTGTGGGTGATTGCACATAGAAATATGTGCTTTAGAATGATCCAAATTTTTAACTGAAGTGGAATAGAGTAGCACCTTGAGTGGCCCAGCAGTAGCCAAGCTCCCTACAACAACAACTAGTAAAATATGATTGAGTGAATGAATGCGTAACATAGTAATGCTTCCAATTTTATACATACTAGACATTCCTTAAAAAAAAAAAAAAAAAAAAAAAAAAAAAACGCTGGATATACATATAAACAAGATTTAGATATAACAACATAAAATACACTAAACAATTGAACCAGAATCCACAGCGGTATATGAAAAGAGTATTCAATTTAATGGAGCTAAATCATGTAATGTTTTACCCATAGGGTTAAAAGAAATTAACAAAAACAATTTCAAATAACATAAAAGATTTAGTATGGAATTTTTTTATATAATGTACAAGAATATTAAGATTATTTTAAATAATATGTTACTTAACAAGAAATTAATACATATTTTTTCAATACAAAGATAACAAGAACATACCTAGTAAATTTGAATAGTCATAAAATCATTTTTTTCCCCTTGATATTTACTTCTGGCTGGGGGAATATAAACAGAGAGTAGACCAGCATTGGCTTGGTTTTGAGAGCCCTTGTCAATTATTAGCCTCCTTGTAAAGACAGTGGTAGAACTGCTGAGTCATTCCTCCACTGTCTGGCTACCATTGTTCACCATGACACCACTCTATGATGATAATTTAATATCTAATTATTTCTTAATTTTTTTTATATCTAACAGGTCATTCATAATTATATGTCAAGACCATTTGTCAAATAAATTAAAAAAAACACTGTTGCACACATACTGTCTCTGGTCTCATAGTAGTCATATTCAATGTGGGTGTGGAGATAGAGACAGTGACATTTTCCAACCTGAGAGTAGATTATGTTGATCCTTATCTGAAAATAAAATGCATTCATCCATTAGTTTAAATTTAAAATAAACAATTTTGTTATTTTGATTTGAGATTTATTCAAAATTCATCAATAAAATCAAGTTAAAGGTCAGAATTGAAGATCTAGGACCATTTTTGTTAAGATTTTTTAGACTTGTATTAGTACCTTGTTCCTGTTGAACATTTTGTTCCATAAAAAAAATCTTTGAACCTTGGAATAAATTAATGTAAAGAAGTCTTCTTGTTAAATTGAATTTGTGCTATGTTAAACTGTTGGCATAATGGGACTACCTGTGTTGCACTGACAGTCTAAATAAAGCACTATAGTAATGCTATTGTAAGTATTTTTTTTTTTCATAATAATTTCATCCCTAGTAACTTAAAATTATTATAATTCAAAATGTCACTTCTGTCCTTTTAATTTCAATTTAGTGGTAGAAATTGTTAATAACAAACTTCAAAGGACCGGACAGATTTGTTTCTAAAAGCCGATTTTCACTATAATACTGATATATCGGCTATAAGGAACAAGTTCTCTATATCTGATGTGTATCACTTATAGAGAACAATGTACACTATTAAGGAAACTTTGTAAGATATGAAAAATGTACATTTATGTATGTACATATGTATGTAGATACATACATAATACACTAATTTAAAATGTGAATCAATACTAGCTTCTATTTATATCTCCCTTGCCTTTTCCCTTATAAATCTAGTGACTTCTGGGTTCGGCTACTGGGGTTAATCAATCCTTCCACCACCATGACACAACCATCTTGGACACCAAAAGTAAAGTAGTTTAACTTTGCACTATTTTTTGATAGACCTTAGCTAATAAGATCATCACCCAAGCTATTCTAATTAAGCTTAACAAAACACAACATCTCTATTTTCATCCAGAGGTCTGGTAGGAAATCCATGACAAATAATATTCTGAATGAGATTTTGACCACATAATGTTTCTTGGGCATTCAAATTATTAAGGCAAATTTAATTTTTTCAGATCATTCTTAGCATTTTGTTTAAGTTTCATGAGAATAGGTCCAGAATATGTTCTCAGATAGGAACATATTGGATCTCATCCTAAGAGTGGTCAACTCTGAGAACTTTTATTGATATTTGTTATGGTTACATCAAGGTTCTGAGGAACTAATTAAGAATAGACAAAACTACCTCGGAAACACACTTTGGAGTGATATTTTTACAGTTTGTGCAGGTGAATCAAGCTGTTAAACTGGTAAAATATAACTGATTTACCAGAAATTGTAGTATTAAGCTTGTTGTCTGAACTAATCATAAGGCTGTAAGAAGAGTACTTGAAATTTCCCCACAATTTATGTAGATAAGTATGAATTGTGTTACCACAAGTAAGATAGATTCCTCAATTTGAGGGAACTCACCTTTTATTGAACAAACCACAGTGAATGCTGCAGGTCACTTGAAATTTAAGAGCCCAGAATAATCAAATATAGGTAGCTAAAGAAAAAGCCTAAACAGGAAAAAAACAGCCCCTCGTTGAATGTAGAATCGTCAAAAGAAAAAGATCTCAAGAAGAGAAAGTCATTACTCATTACATTTCACATTTAAGTTGGGTAATGGATAATTATTTGGAAATACAAAACAAGTTATGTAGTGCAATTTGGAATTTGGAATGCATGAATGGATAATGTCCCTGAAGCTACCAACGTTGCTGAAAAATATTTCTAAAATTCTACAGGGTACGCAAAAATCTTGTACCTCGCGTTGCTGAAGTTAGCAACGAAAAGGGATTAATGTCACAATTAAGGGAATTTTTACTACGATTTTTTTCTCTCTCAATGTTGTAATCCCACTTCTGCGTTCTAATGCTAGCGTCATAATTATACAGCAATAAGTTATATATTTTTCCTATTTTTAGATAGTCTCGATGGTACATTTTTATTTCTAATCCAGCTTTCCTATTGTCCTAGTGACAGTGTAGGGTAAAATTAGTTGCTATAGTTAGACGGCAGGCGGCCAACTGGCAATTTTTCGGCCTAAAATATACCATATTATATTCCTATGCTAGCCTCATGTCCAGCTCGTAGTTATATATTTTTCCAATTTTTCGAGAGCCTTGATGCTATATTTTTATTTGTGATTATGATGTCGCATGGTCTTAGGAACAAGAAAACGTAAAATTGATAGATATAACTTGGTCGGCCGGTGGTCATCGGGGCAATTTTTCGGCCTAAAGTATACCATATATTCCTATACTAGCCTCATGTCCAGCTCGTAGTTATATATTTTTCCAATTTTTCGAGAGCCTCGATGCTATATTTTTATTTCTGATTATGATGTTGCATGGTCTTAGAAACACGAAAACTTAAAATTCATAGATATAACTTGGTCGGCCGGTGGTCATCGGGGCAATTTTTCGGCCTAAAGTATACCATATATTCCTATACTAGCCTCATGTCCAGCTCGTAGTTATATATTTTTCCAATTTTTCGAGAGCCTCGATGCTATATTTTTATTTCTGATTATGATGTCGCATGGTCTTAGAAACACGAAAACTTAAAATTCATAGATATAACTTGGTCGGCCGGTGGTCATCGGGGCAATTTTTCGGCCTAAAGTATACCATATATTCCTATACTAGCCTCATGTCCAGCTCGAGTTACTTATTTTTCCAATTTTTCGAGAGCCTCGATGCTATATTTTTATTTCTGATTATTATGTTGCATGGTCTTAGAAACACGAAAACGTAACATTCATAGATATAACTTGGTCGGCCGGTGGTCATCTAGGCAATTTTTCGGCCTAAAGTATACCATATATTCCTATACTAGCCTCATGTCCAGCTCGTAGTTATATATTTTTCCAATTTTTCGAGAGCCTCGATGCTATATTTTTATTTCTGATTATGATGTCGCATGGTCTTAGAAACACGAAAACGTAACATTCATAGATATAACTTGGTCGGCCGGTGGTCATCGGGGCAATTTTTCGGCCTAAGGTATACCATATATTCCTATACTAGCCTCATGTCCAGCTCGTAGTTATTTATTTTTCCAATTTTTCGAGAGCCTCGATGCTATATTTTTATTTCTGATTATAATGTCGCATGGTCTTAGAAACACGAAAACGTAACATTCATAGATATAACTGTGTCGGCCGGTGGTCATCGGGGCAATTTTTCGGCCTAAGGTATACCATATATTCCTATACTAGCCTCATGTCCAGCTCGTAGTTATTTATTTTTCCAATTTTTCGAGAGCCTTAATGCTATATTTTTATTTCTGATTATGATGTCGCATGGTCTTAGAAACACGAAAAACGTAACATTCATAGATATAACTGTGTCGGCCGGTGGTCATCGGGGCAATTTTTCGGCCTAAAGTATACCATATATTCCTATACTAGCCTCATGTCCAGCTCGTAGTTATTTATTTTTCCAATTTTTCGAGAGCCTCGATGCTATATTTTTATTTCTGATTATGATGTCGCATGGTCTTAGAGACAAGAAAACTTAATATTCATAGAAATATCTTGATCGGCCGCTGGTCATCTAGGCAATTTTTTGGCTTAAAGTATACCATATATTTAAACTTTTGCTGCGCGTATGGCTGTACCAACCGATATAATAAGAATTGTGAAATATACTTCCACAAGTATGTAGTCTCAACATTCTAGTATTTTTTTCTATTCCCAAGGAAACACAATAAATTGAACTTAATTTGCCTTTCAATGTATTATAAGCATAGTTTGGGGTATCAAATAGTCATAAAACGATTTATAAGCATAATAATATCCAGAAGCTATCTTGTTAGAGGATTTTAAGCACCCTCTGGAGTGGTATGAACATCTTTTTCCATTGTGAAGGTCTCAGTTAGTATAATAATAGAGTAAACCTTCGTATAAATAGCTTGGACTGATAACGATAGCTGATAGTGATAAAAATAAAACGTGAAAATCAGTTTCAATTGCTATTATTTAAATTTTCCCACGAAAAAAATATCGGAAAAGAGAGGCTTAAACATTTGGCAATATTTCAACAGTGAAAATATTAAACGACAAAAAAATAGGTACTGTAAAAGGCGTAGAAAAAACCACATAACCGAATTTGTTTCGAGAAGTTTTCATAAAATTGTATGGTTTGATCAGTAATCAAAGAAGAAAATCGCTGAAATTACATTGCAAGCATAGGGAATTTTTGTTTTTTTGCCCTTACAGGTTTACGGCAACGCTGTAAACACAACTGAAGCCCGGCTTCAGATTTATTTACACAGGGAACATAGGGAGTTGTTTATCTATTTTTTAAATCTATGGTATGTACGCAGGGAACATAGGGAGTTGTTTATCTATTTTTTAAATCTATGGAAAAAACATCCCAGGGCAGTGTATTTATGCCTCGAATTGAGCGCCATTTCTGTTAAAATTCAGCCAAATTTTAATTTTTCATTTGGGCTATATTTTTTACTAGCGATACGAAAAATTGCAATTTGAAGATTTATCGAAATAAAGGAAAGGGAAAAATAGACTTTAAAAAAAAAAAATTGAACTTATGATTAATATCTCTCTCTCTCTCTCTCTCTCTCTCTCTCTCTCTCTCTCTCTCTCTTTCTCTCCCTCCCTCTGGTTTTTCAATATTTTTCGATGCAACCAACTGCATTTGAAGGAAAATATGCATGACCATCCTTACACGGAGTCAAAATTTACTACTGGCTATCGTTTTTTTAAAAACGTGCATCGATTCAAGTGACCTCTAGACCTGTGAAGAACAGGGATTTGGCCATACCTGTTTAACGAAGCAAAATGCCTCACTGCAACTACCAACTGCCTATCATTTCTTTAAAAACGTACATAGATCCAAGTGATCTATAGACTTGTGTGAAAGACAGGGATTTGAACTTATTATAGAACTACAGTTCTATAGTAAGAAGTAAACTGGAATACGCCTCAGCTATCTGGAATCCCCAAAATATTAAAGACATAAAACTAATAGAAAACGTACAATCCAAATTTGTTAGGTACCTATTTAGAAAATTTCATGGGTTCTACCCAACCTTCCCTAACAATATCTCTGCTTCACTCATTTGCGAGCAGCTCCAACTTCATTCCCTAAAAAACCGACGAGATATAAATATCCTTGTATACGACCCGTGTAATGGGTTAGTGCACTGTCCAAAAGCTAGAGAAGGCATAGCTTATAATGTCCCACAAATACATCTAAGATCAACAAGCAGAGAAAAAAATCTTTTCCACCTAAATCCTTTAAATAAAACTGTTTACTCTCCCTCAACGGTCCCACGCATTCTTAGCCTATATACAACACATTTGCACAAGAACTAGATATAGGGATAAATAGACTGGCATATATTAATTAATTGATCATGAATGATATTGATTTTTATATTTTTTTATTATTTTTATATTATTTTTTTAAACATAGATATATATCTATATTTTTCCCCCTTTGTAAATTTTCATGTAATTGCATCATAGATGATGCGTTAGAAAATAATTAGGAAAAAAAAAAATCTTTAACGAAGCAAAATTCCCCACTGTCACTTTATTTTATATGATAGTCCACGGTGGGCTATCATATAAAATTTTATATGATAGTCCACATTTAAGGGAATTAACATACCCTTAAAATATATAAATCTGTACGCGATAAATCCTGTATAATCCATTCTAAAAACATCTCCGATGCATGAGCCAGTGTACCGAATTTGAAGTATCTAGTATTTTACACTTAATAGGGTTCATTTTTTTTTTTACATAAATCCATCCATTATCTATCTTAGGTCTGTGTAACTTAGCATTAGAGACATGTGAGCTGTGTGTTTTAAATTTCTGACACTATCAGTTCCCACACTATTCATTTTTATGTAATCCATCCATATTCTATCCTAGCTTGACGTTAACTAACATAAGCGACATGGGAAACAATTTAATAACCATCTCTGAAACTTCACTTGTTTACCAAATTTTAAGTATCTCGCTCTTACCGTTTGATTGATACATAGTTTTTTTATTACATGAACTATTATTACCTAGATCTGCAGTGCTTGACATTACTATTAGTTACATTTGACCAGAACCATAACCATCATGAATATCAAGTAACTAAGATGTGTGCATGAGACTATCATAAGACATCATAATCAGAAATAAAAATATAGCATCGAGGCTCTCGAAAAATTGGAAAAATATATAACTACGAGCTGGACATGAGGCTAGTATAGGAATATATGGTATACTTTAGGGCGGAAAATTGCCCCGATGACCACCGGCCGACCAAGTTATATCTATGAATGTTACGTTTTCGTGTTTCTAAGACTATGCGACATCATAATCAGAAATAAAAATATAGCATCGAGGCTCTTGAAAAATTAGAAAAATATATAACTACGAGCTGGACATGAGGCTAGTATAGGAATATATTGTATACTTTAGGGCGAAAAATTGCCTAGATGACCACCGGCCGACCAAGTTATATCTATGAATTTTTACGTTTTCTTGTCTCTAAGACCATGCGACATCATAATCAGAAATAAAAATATAGCATCGAGGCTCCTGAAAAATTAGAAAAATATATATAACTACGAGCTGGACATGAGGCTAGTATAGGAATATATTGTATACTTTAGGGCGAAAAATTGCCTAGATGACCACCGGCCGACCAAGTTATATCTATGAATTTTACGTTTTCTTGTCACTAACAACATGCGACATTATAATCAGAAATAAAAATATAGCATCGAGGCTCTTGAAAAATTAGAAAAATATATAACCACGAGCTGGACATGAGGCTAGTATAGGAATATATTGTATACTTTAGGGCGAAAAATTGCCTAGATGACCACCGGCCGACCAAGTTATATCTATGAATTTTACGTTTTCTTGTCTCTAAGACCATGCGACATCATAATCAGAAATACAAATATAGCATCGAGGCTCCTGAAAAATTAGAAAAATATATAACTACGAGCTGGACATGAGGCTAGTATAGGAATATATGGTATACATTAGGCAAAAAACTGCCCCGATGACCACCGGCCGACCAAGTTATATCTATGTATTTTACGTTTTCTTGTCTCTAAGACCATGGGACATCATAATCAGAAATAAAAATATAGCATCAATTCTCCTGAAGAATTGGAAAAATATATAACTACGAGCTGGATATGAGGCTAGTATAGGAATGTATGGTATACTTTAGGCCGAAAAATTTCCTAGATGACCACCGGCCGACCAAGTTATATCTATAAATTTTACGTTTTCTTGTATCTAAGACCATGCGACATCATAATCAGAAATAAAAATATAGCATCGAAGCTCCTGAAAAATTGGAAAAATATATAACTACGAGCTGGACATGAGGCTAGTATAGGAATGTATGGTATACTTTAGGCCGAAAAATTGCCTAGATGACCAACGGCCGACCATGTTAAATCTATGAATTTTACGTTTTCTTGTATCTAAGACCATGCGACATCATAATCAGAAATAAAAATATAGCATCGAGGCTCCTGAAAAATTAGAAAAATATATAACTACGAGCTGGACATGAGGCTAGTATAGGAATGTATGGTATACTTTAGGCCGAAAAATTGCCTAGATGACCACCGGCCGACCAAGTTATATCTATGAATTTTATGTTTTCTTGTCACTTACAACATGTGACAATATAATCAGAAATAAAAATATAGCATCGAGGCTCCTGAAAAATTAGAAAAATATATAACTACGAGCTGGTTATGAGGCTAGTATAGGAATGTATGGTATACTTTAGGCCGAAAAATTGCCTAGATGACCAGCGGCCGACCAAGTTATATCTATGAATTTTACGTTTTCTTGTTTCTAATACCATACGACATCATAATCAAAAATAAAATTATAGCATCGAGGCTCCTGAAAAATTGGAAAAATATATAACTACGAGCTGGACATGAGGCTAGTATAGGAATGTATGGTATACTTTAGGCCGAAAACTTGCCTAGATGACCACCGGCCGACCAAGTTATATCTATGAATTTTACGTTTTCTTGTCACTAACAACATGCAACATTATAATCAGAAATAAAAATATAGCATCGAGGCTCTTGAAAAATTAGAAAAATATATAACTACGAGCTGGACATGAGGCTAGTATAGGAATATATTGTATACTTTAGGGCGAAAAATTGCCTAGATGACCACCGGCCGACCAAGTTATATCTATGAATTTTACGTTTTCTTGTCTCTAAGACCATGCGACATCATAATCAGAAATAAAAATATAGCATCGAGGCTCCTGAAAAATTAGAAAAATATATAACTACGAGCCGGACATGAGGCTAGTATAGGAATATATGGTATACATTAGGCCGAAAAATTGCCTAGATGACCACCGGCCGACCAAGTTATATCTATGAATTTTACGTTTTCTTGTCACTAACAACATGTGACATTATAATCAGAAATAAAAATATAGCATCGAGGCTCTTGAAAAATTAGAAAAATATATAACTACGAGCTGGACATGAGGCTAGTATAGGAATATATTGTATACTTTAGGGCGAAAAATTGCCTAGATGACCACCGGCCGACCATGTTAAATCTATGAATTTTACGTTTTCTTGTATCTAAGACCATGCGACATCATAATCAGAAATAAAAATATAGCATCGAGGCTCCTGAAAAATTAGAAAAATATATAACTACGAGCTGGACATGAGGCTAGTATAGGAATGTATGGTATACTTTAGGCCGAAAAATTGCCTAGATGACCACCGGCCGACCAAGTTATATCTATGAATTTTATGTTTTCTTGTCACTTACAACATGTGACAATATAATCAGAAATAAAAATATAGCATCGAGGCTCCTGAAAAATTAGAAAAATATATAACTACGAGCTGGACATGAGGCTAGTATAGGAATGTATGGTATACTTTAGGCCGAAAAATTGCCTAGATGACCACCGGCCGACCAAGTTATATCTCTGAATTTTACGTTTCCTTGTCTCTAATACCATACGACATCATAATCAAAAATAAAATTATAGCATCGAGGCTCCTGAAAAATTGGAAAAATATATAACTACGAGCTGGACATGAGGCTAGTATAGGAATGTATGGTATACTTTAGGCCGAAAAATTGCCTAGATGACCACCGGCCGACCAAGTTATATCTATGAATTTTACGTTTTCTTGTCACTAACAACATGTGACATTATAATCAGAAATAAAAATATAGCATCGAGGCTCTTGAAAAATTAGAAAAATATATAACTACGAGCTGGACATGAGGCTAGTATAGGAATATATTGTATACTTTAGGGCGAAAAATTGCCTAGATGACCACCGGCCGAAAAAGTTATATCTATGAATTTTACGTTTTCTTGTCTCTAAGACCATGGGACATCATAATCAGAAATAAAAATATAGCATCGAGGCTCTTGAAAAATTAGAAAAATATATAACTACGAGCTGGACATGAGGCTAGTATAGGAATATATTGTATACTTTAGGACGAAAAATTGCCTAGATGACCACCGGCCGACCAAGTTATATCTATGTATTTTACGTTTTCTTGTCTCTAAGACCATGCGACATCATAATCAGAAATAAAAATATAGCATCAAGGCTCCTGAAAAATTGGAAAAATATATAACTACGAGCTGGACATGAGGCTAGTATAGGAATGTATGGTATACTTTAGGCCGAAAAATTGCCTAGATGACCACCGGCCGACCAAGTAATTTTTACGACATTTACTTAAATTAGTTTAATGGCGATATGATTTTAATAAAAAAAAAAATAAAAAAAAATCGAATACCAAAATAAAACTTTGTATCATTAGGATCAATTGCTGTAGGTAATAAAATAATAACATTTCGAATGTGGTAACGTCTAGGCCAAGAACTCGATACAAACCATATGCGAAATAAGAAATATTTAAAATGAAGAGAAAGTGGCAGTAAATAGTTCATGGGATGGGAAAAAGGGATTTTTTGATGAGTAATAAAAATAAAATAATCGTGGGATTTTTTTGTAACTAATGTTTATGGTCTTTTGTTGAACCCTGTTGAAAAATCAAATTCGTTGCTACAAATCGTTGTTTATTTCTATAGAGTGAATGGATAATTGGACATTAGCAGTATTAGCACAGCCGCACAGCGGACATTAGAAAACTGATTACTGATTACTCAGATTACTGATGTGGATTACTCTAGCGGGAATTTTATGCGAATTCTGTGTACGAATATCCACTGCCTATTAAAATATCCCACAAGAAGATATCCCACAACATTTGTACTATCTATCCTGAAATTGATTAAAAATAGCAGACATGTGTGAAGTTAGCAAATCGAGCACCATTGAAGGTTTGCACCATCGAAGAAACGCACCTCTGACCGCGACTCG
The DNA here is from genome assembly GCA_024516035.1 of Bactericera cockerelli. Classification (NCBI taxonomy): domain Eukaryota; kingdom Metazoa; phylum Arthropoda; class Insecta; order Hemiptera; family Triozidae; genus Bactericera; species Bactericera cockerelli. The sequence continues at coordinate 21,998 of JAMCCL010000226.1, forward strand.
TACGAACGTTTGAAATGGTTAAAATCCATGAAACTCTTTCCATTTCCCCACCCAGAGCTCAAAAGTTTCCCTTCAGAAGAGAATAGAGAAATTTTATCTATGAAATAGGGAATTTTTCACCGTGGAATAATGGAATAACCTTAACTCAATTATTATTTTTTACTTTTCTAGTTATCTTTTTTGCAGTTAAGAGGAGTGTATTATTAAAATACAGTGAATGAGTGAACTAACAATCAAAGGATTGGAAATTTATTAAAAAAAATAATATTAATGTAATAAGAAAAGTTTTATTTGAACGACAACAAGCATCGACAGCTGTACTAGTGTACTCACATTACTGAAGTCCACAAGGTTGAACTATGGAAACTAGAGTGTCACTAGCCTTTGATTGAATCTATTGTAATCTATAGATATGGGGATATGAAAAGAATATTGACTGCCACTGTGGACAGGTGCAGACAAATGAACATCTCCTTGTCTGTAATCAATTGGATGAACCCTGTACCCAACAAGATCTAACCCTGGCCAATCTAAGATATGAAAGATATGTTGTTCCGGACATGAAAAGTAAAGTAAGTAATGTAATAAGCATGAATGGTTTTATGATCATCACTATTGTGAGACAGCAAGCCTGTCTAGTTAAAAGCTTGTTTATCCCAAAAAAATTTCAGTTCTTTTCTTTGCCACTACTATATCATTGTGCTATTTGTGCTTGTATCACTATATGAAATTTGTGTCATCTGACCCTCATCTTTTCTCTGGTGTTAGCCCTGCAAGACAAAACAGCTCCTATGTACTTCTCTTATATTTCCTTTGATTGAATACTGGAGCTGCTATGTCAAACATCAAAGGGAATTTACCTACTTCAAACATTTCAGAATGCTTGTGTTGTGTTTCACTCATTTGATCATGTTTTAGCTAAATGAAAAAATCTTCAATGGTTACGAATTGATAAGAGATTAAAACATCTGAGATTGGGCTTACTGTGGAGAATTTTGAATGAGGCTTCACCTCCATATCTTCACTCATCATTTCATACACTCTTCATTCCACAGTCATAATACTCGCTTCACTTATCTCTCTATTCCACCTCACAATACAGTAGAACCTTCATTATCTGAGGATTAATGTCTACTAGGGGTATGCCCGTATGCTGGATAGTCGAGGTCCTATATAAAAGTCTGGATAATTGAGAGGACCCTAAAAAACCAAATAATAAAGAAGAATTTTGATTTTGTGTAAAAGCAGATGTATTTTGATATATTTTATTATAACAAGAAATTTTGTCCCCTCCTAGTTTCTTATTAGTCTTCAATGTCTTTTCACACATCAACAGGTCATTGATAGGTTGTCCGGTAGATCTTGCTTGCAAAAACCACTTGAAAACTGCCTGATCCAAGGAATCATAAGAAGAAGTCTTCATGCATGTATGCTTGGAGCTCTGATTATCAGTAGCAGCGTTGCTATGCACCTATTCAATAACAGCGTGTTTTTTTTTAAATCTGGATAATCAAGTATCCGCATGGTTGAGGACGGGATAATCAAGGTTCTACTGTACTAACCATATGGGGAATAGTTTTACTGTTAATGCTATAAGATCATGGAATCAATTGCCTGATGAACTATGGAGAATCAAGTTTCTCATAGAAACATTTCTTGGAAAATATAAATTAATTTTAATCTTTTTTTTTAACATGTTGTTTCTATGTATTTTTATTTATTTAGCTTCTTTTTACTTTCCTTATCCTATAATAAGGAAAGTATTGTATTCGTCTAAAATTTGACCTACCCAGCTTTTCACATTTCTGGACGAATCATAGCCTCAGGATACCAAAAAAGTGGTTTTCAGCCATTGGTCCGTGCGTCTGTCTGTGTGTGTGTCTGTGTGTGTGTGAACAGGATATCTCAAGAACGGTAAGAGCTAGAGACTTGAAATTTGGTATGGTAATTAATTTTATACACCAGACGAACCATGAAACTTTTGGTTGAAATCGGCCGCATTCTGCGGCCGCAGGGCCGCAAGCACCGCTTCTTTGAATTGGTTAAAGATACAAAAAAAGTTAGAGAACAACATTTTCTCAAATTAAAAAAATAAAAGGGGTTCACTCTGATCATTTTTTTGATATCTTTAACTTTTTGGAAACCGGCCCCAATTTACCGGTATTGTAGGGGGACCCGATTGGACTAACTTTTTTATTATTCATCCTAGATGGGGGTTGTGACATATCAAATTAAATGATTTTGAAGTGCTGATCACGAATTTGGCATTGATTTTTAGTTATCTGTTACCGTTCAGTCACCAGTGGCGGAATTCAACTCCTTTTTGGGAGATAAGGAAAGTCGTGTGATGTTTACACCAGATTTTTTATATTATTATTGAAATATCTAGATAGGGAACTCCAAGGGTAGGGTGGAAGAGATTGGCATAGGCAATAACCCCTCCCTTTAGTTAGGACACATGTTTATATATTTTTTTCTGTTCTTTTCCCTTTTTATTGTATATTAGAGTGGATCAAAAAATCATTTTATTTTATTTAATTAACGCTATACCTCGGAAAAGTTGTGGCTGTTCAAGGTAAGACTTGTGAGCTAAAAAAATTTTGGACCACGTCTTCCGGTCGCGCAAAGGCTTTCTTTCAAAATGGCGAAAATCCAAAAAAAAAAATAATAATAAGAAATTAAAAAAAAAAAAAATGTAAAAAAATTGATAGGTGATCAATTTTTTTGGTTTGCTATAGAATATACTAGTTATAAAAAGACTAGTATAAAGAGTTCAAAAAAACACCAATGAAAACACCTTTACCAGTCGCGCAAAGGCCTTGAAATTTGTGAATTTCACGAAAATTCACTATAATTTGCCCTTTTTCAAGGAATTGAAAAATATAGGTAATTTTTTTTTAATCTGACTCCCCATAGAAATTATTACTTGCATGAAGGTCCGAAGAATCCGCAGAGACCAAAAAAAAATATAATCGGACCAACCCTTCCGGTTGTGCAAAGGCCTTGAATAGTTATCCTCTAAATCTATGTACCTACTTACTTTATGTATATCATTCAGACCAGCTTAAAAATTGACACAGAACTCACGAAGAAAAGTTATAGGTACGAGTATACGACGAATTCCATCCAGACCCTACCCGTATCTCAGTAGTCAAGACGTCTACTGGTAATCCAGAGGTCGCGGGTTCGAAAGGTGACCGGTAAAGGCGGTTTCATTGGTGTTTTTTTTTTAACTCTTTATACTAGTCTGGTCTTTTTATAACTAGTATATGCTATTTTTTTTTTTTTTTTTTTTTAGGAAGGGAAAAATTTGCTTTTCAAACGGAGGTTTGTTGGTTTAACCTCCGAAAGGGTTTTTTACCCTCTAAAAAACCCCTCCTGATCCTTATTTTGATGGCCCTGGAACCGTTTTGTAACATTACTTCAGGGCCCCTTTCTTGTGCATTTTTATAATGCTTCATATATATAATATTCTAATTGGTGTAGATTGTTATATCATAATTATGTTTATGTGTTTTCCTATGTGGAGCAGAAAGAGAGTTTTTTATAAATTTACATTTCCTCTATTTCTTTTTTACACTGGTGCCGCCCTCCTTCATTCTTCTTTTCAGAAGAGTGGGGAGAGCTTGGGGACCTATGTTGAGTTGGCAGTTCAACAGCCAGACATTTACCTTATTGTTGAGACTATACATGTGTATAGTCAACCAAGGTCCTCTTAGTCTGAAGGCCTTTGTGTAAAAGAGATTTAGTAGACTGTCTGCCTGTGTAGATGGGTTCTTTATGTACAGACACTGTACATGTAATATAAAAATTATGAGGAGTTTCAATATATAAAGATAAAAAAAACAATACACCATAACATATATTATCATAACAGTATTCTGTTATTTGTATTCCATAACCAAAAAAACACAAAATACTTATTTATTGGATACATCATCTTCTGTTTCACTCTTGGATCTTATCAGTGTTCTCGAGAGCTTTAGTTCTTTGGTGTTTTCATCCTGGATTCCTGACTCAGACGCAAGATGTTCTCGGTCCGGTACAGGTGGAGAGGGAAATATAATATCATTATTAGTAGTATTCATAGTAACAACAATGTTACACCAGATATGATTGGTTAGTGCAACATTCTTGTTGTTTGAATAGAGATTTAATATTTATTTATTTTTTGCTTCTTTTTGGGCTTCTATTGCTTCTTTTGTGAGCATTTTCTTTGTTGCTTCTTTTGTGAGCTTTTTTTGTACATATTAGATTAGTAAAGGAAATAAATATGAAAAAAAATTGAAATGGGAGCAAAAATAAAACATTCCCCTATATAAAAACACAATACATTTTTGCTTCTTTTTGAGCTTCTTGGGCCTCTTTTGTGAGCGTTTTTTTTTTTTTTTTTTTGCTTCTTTTGTGAGCTTTAGTTTTTTTTTTTTTTTTTTTTTGTTTTTTTTTTGTTTTGTTTTGTTTTTTTTTTTTTTTGAGCTTTTTGTGCTTCTTTTTGAGCATTTTATGTACAGATAATCTTATGGAAAGAAAAACCTAGAGTTCTTTCAAGAGAGTATGCTTATTAAATTTCCCAAATTTAATGTTCTAAATTTTAAACCAATTTTTAACATTATTTAGCATCTAATAAAATAAAATACTTTTAAAATACAATAATATATAGTATCTACAAATTTGGGGTGTCCAGAATTGTGCTGTCACTTCTATTTGTTGCCTGCATTCTGCGTGTGTCTGATAGCTTTTTCTTGAAAACTTCTGCGATGAATCCACTAATTGTGTCCCATTTTTGTTTTTCTTTGATCATTTCTTCTACGATGGAATTTGCATTTAGTGGTATCCCAATTTGATGCCAGCATCTTGCTCTTTGGGTGTCCCATCTTGAGCATTCAAAAATCATGTGCTCGGCAGTGTCATACTCATTGCAGTAGATACAGTTTTCATTGGGTATTATGTTCATTTTATGCAGATAGGATGCTATATTTCCATGACCAGAGAGGAATTGGTTAAGTTCAAAAGTTACATCCCCATGCTTTCGTTCCACCCAGGGTTTGATGGTGGGTATGAGTTTTTTAGTCCATTGTCCTTTCACTGTTTCATGGTTCCATTTGTTTTGCCAAATTTCTAATAGTTCATCTTCTAGATTACTCTTGAACTCATCTATGTTTATGTTCTTTTTTTGTTCGTGGTATATTTTTGTTCTTTCGAGTGCCATAAGTTCTACAGGCAAGGTTCCGGAGATTATTTGGAGTGCAGCTGTTGAGACGGTTCTGTATGATCTGCACTGTCGTATCAGTAATTTTCTCTGGACTTTTTCAAGTCTGTTTCTGTATTTAGCAAATTCTAATGTGTTGAACCATACAGGAACTCCATAGAACAGAGTTGAGTATACGACTGTTGATAATACATTTCGTTTACAATTGTTTGGGCCACTTATGTTGGGCATTAGTCTGCTCAGATTTGCGGCTACTCTCTCTGCCTTTTCCGACACTATCTTTATATGAGCAGTCATTCTTAGGTTTTGATCGAATTCTACCCCAAGATATCTGGCAGATTTTTTTGATTCTATTGGTATTCCTTCTACTTCTATTGTAATTTTCGGTACAGCTCTACTACTTACCAGCATGACTGTTTCTGTTTTGTGTGGTGCCAGTTGCATTTGTTTGTTTTTCATCCATTTGTTTACTATTATCATAGCTACATTGATTTCGAGTTCTAGTAATTTTTGGTCTTTTCCAGTAGTTATAAGTACAAGATCATCAGCATAGGCTATTGCTTTTGTGTTAGGAGGCATTTTCTGTCTTAGGATAGGGTCGTAGTAGATATTCCAGATGAGAGCTGCCAGCACGGATCCTTGTGGTGCTCCGCTCGTCATTTTATATGGTTTTCCATCTATTAGTATCACTCTGTCTGTAAAATAGTCTGCTATGATGTTTCTGAGATATTTGGATACATTTTTCTTTTTTAATTCTTCTAATATTCCCTTCCAAGGGACAGAATTAAACGCGTTTTTGACATCGGTTAGTGTCATCACACATAGCTTATTTTCACTTTTGGCTTTTGTAGCAAGACTTTTGACTTCTAACATAGCGTCTATTGTAGATCGTCCAGATATGAATCCAAATTGTTGGGGAGAGAGGCCTTCGTTGATCATTATCTCGTCTTCTAAGCGTTTTTTTATGAGGCTTTCGTATGTTTTTGCCATACCATCGAGTAAGCATAGTGGTCGATATGATGTATTTAGTTCTGAGGGTTTTCTTGGTTTTTCTATTAATACTAAATTTGCTCTTTTCCATATATCTGGAAATTCTCCTTTTTTTAAGAGGTTATTAAACAATTCTAGACAAAAGTCTGGAGCCGTCATGATGAGTTCTTTTGTGATTTCTGGAACCATGCCATCGGGTCCTGGAGCTTTTTTGTTTTTTATTTTAATAGCTACTCTTAGGAGCTCATCTAGGCTGAATAGCGGCACGTCGTCTGCTTCTACTGTTTCAAGTTTCCAGGTTTCAACTCTTTTTCTGGGGAAAAGTTTGTCAGCCTCTTTAAATTTTTCATCTGTACTAATTGTTTTGGTATTGTTTATTTTGAACTTTTTGCAGACTATTTTGTAGCCTGTTCCCCATACATTGTCGTTTAGGTCTAGACATATCTTCTTCCAGGATTCTGTTTGTGATTTTTTTATTGACTTTCTGAGGGACTTTTTTGCATCAGAATATTCTTTTTTTGTCGTTGTTATTTCATTTACATCTCTGGGGCGTTTAGAATTATTTCGGACAATTTTTCTTCTGAGTGCAAAGCACTTTTTCTTTGTTCAGCAATTTCTGAATTCCACCAGTATGCTGGCTTTCGCCTGGTGGTGGTTGTTTTCCTGGAGAAAATTTCTTCGCAGATGTTTTGCAGGAGATTTATCGTATCTTGGGGGGTTCTTTCTGTTTGTTCAATGGTTTCTTTTATTTTTTCTTGTAGTAAGACTTTTTTCTCTTCTTGATATCTCCAAATTTTTGGGGAGTGGCTTATTTGTTGATTACAGTTATTATAATGTTGGTTAGAGTGGTGTATCTCGAATGTGATTGTGTTGTGATCTGATAGGTTTTCTTCTGTAAGTACTTCCCATCGTATGACTTTTCTAACAATTTCTTGAGAGCTAGCAGTTATATCTAGATAAGAAGTAGTATCATCTCTTATAAAGGTTGGTGTACTTCCTTTATTGAGAATTACTAGATCCATTGTCGCAAGCCATTCTGTGAGTATGACACCGCGCGAGTCTTGGACTGGTGAGCACCATTCGTAGGACTTTGAGTTAAAGTCTCCAGTTATGATAGTTTTCTTAGTCGAGTCTTCTATGCTGTCTTGGATTTCGCAGAGTTTCTGCTTGAATGTTTCCATTCTATCGTTTGGGGAAAGATAGCAGCTAAAGTAGCTGGTACTTTCTGTATCTACTCTGACAAAACAGCTACCAAATGTCCAATGTGTTATTTTTATGATATCTGGTTTCATTATTTTAATAGCTGTGTTGCACTCAGTGTTTATAAACCATCCTCCTTCTCTAGTTTTTATTTTATTAGGTTCAGATATAAGTAACATACATGCATCACAATCTTTTGCTGACTGAATTATAAGGTCTAGGCCAGCTCTCGATCTCTGGAGATTTGCTTGGAGGAAGATCATATTATATTTATAGTGTGCTTCCTCTCTGGTTTACCATTCTTCTGTATTTTGGGCAGCTCATGGAGTCTGACCTGTGTCCTACTGCAGCACAGCTAAGGCAGTAGCTTTGATTTTCGCAGTCTTTGGAAACATGTCCTTCCTTTGTACATTTCAAGCATCGCCTTTCATGCCTGTTTTTATCTCTACAGTATCTCATTGTATGTCCCATTTTTAAGCAGTTTGTACATCTAGGGACTATTACTTTTTCTTTTAATCTACACATTGACCAACCTATCTTGATAGGGCTGTGGTGGAGTAGCATGCTTGCAGTCTCTGCTGGCATGACCAATGTGGCTATTTGTTCGCAATTTCTGTTTGTGTACATGGATTTGACCTCAACATTCTGTTCGTTGCCTAGTTTCTGTATAATAGCTGATTTTATCTCTGCTTCTGTTGTTATGGCATCCATCCCTGACAGTATCAGCTCACATTTTTTCTGGACGATTTGGATTTCTTTTAGGCTTTCGTTTTCATTTATTTTTCTCTGTAGTAGGTCTCTCTTGCCTTTTTCTGCGACTATTAATAGTGAGTCATCCTTAGTTTTCCTTGTTGTTCGTATGTCAATACCAATTTCTTCTGGATTTATGTTTTCCCTGAACGCTCTTAGCATGTCAGAGTACGATTTATTCGCAGAGGTAACAACAATGGTTTCGTACTTGTTTTCTCTGGGTTGAGTATGGCTTTCTTTTTTGGGGGTAAATACTTTTATTTTGACATCATTTTGTAGAAAAACAATCTCCATTAATTTTCTAGCCAGTTGTCTGGTCTTTAAGTCAGCAGCTACCATGTTGATTAGTTTGCTACCATTTAATCTTGTTTCTTTTTCTAGTTCTTTTAGAGATAGAAATATTTCATCTATTGATGCGCCAGCACTGACATAAAATCTTTTGCTAGTTTCTGCTCCATTTTTGGTGCGTGTAGAACTTTCTAGATACTCTAGATTACTATTTAGAAGGTCTTCTTCAATTATGTTTTTAAGTCCTGGAAATTTTTCTTGAAATCTCTTGACTATCATAGACTCATCTTGAATGTCTTTTAGTATCAGTGCAATATCACCTTCTTCAATTGCTAGTGGATTTCCCACAACAATTTCAGATCTTTGAAAGCAGTCCTCGGGCCAGTTCTTCTTCAGGATGTTCTCAGCTTTGATCCCAAGGGTCTCTGGTTCTGTGACATGTAGCTCTTCTATTATCTTCTTTACTTCTTGTCGTAGGTTATCTTCATCGGCAATTTCTTTCTTGCATTTACTGCAAATTGTCTCGTTCTCTGTTGCGGCTTCTTCCATGCTTACATCTGAGTCATCTTTGGTTTCCGGCTTGTGTATAGTGACTACATCTCCAAGTGAAGTGAGAGCTTCGTTGAGTATTATTGTTTCTTTCATCATCTGGAGTTTTTCAGATGCTAATCTTGTTTCCTTCTTAGTTTTGTCTCCTAGAGTGGAGTTCAAAAATTGTATTTCATCGAGCATTAGTTCGATAGTAGTTTTTAGTTTTTTTTGTTTCTCGAGTATTTCTTCCTGCATTGGTGATAGAGTAATAGTAACATCTTCTATGCTGCCTGGAGAGTCGATTTTAGGTCTCTTCATGTATCTTCCTTCCTTCCTAGCTGATAATGGTGTTGTTGTAGGAACAATTGACTCAGGTGGGGGTGGTGGTCCTCCTGAGGTGGAATTCATGGCAGCAAGCAGTCACTAATTCACTAATTCACAAATTGTTTGTTTCACAATGTTTTTTAATGTTTATATTTCAGAATGTTTTCAATGTTTATATTTCATAATATTTTTCAATGTTTATATTTCAGAATGTTTATATTTCAGTAGAAATACAATTACCTCAAGTCAATTACCTCAAGTCTAGAGACTCAGTTACCTCAAGTCTAGAGACTCAGTTACCTCAAGTCTAATGACTCAATTACCTCAAGTCTAAGAGACTCTACAATTGTATTGATGCAGAAGTACTCAGTATATGCTATAGCAAACCAAAAAATCGATTATAATTTTTTTTACATTTTTTTAAATTTTCTTTTTTTTTGGATTTTCGTCATTTTGAAAGCCTTTGCGCGACCGGAAGACGTGGTCCAAAAAGTTTTTTTGCTCAAAAGTCTTATCTCGATAAGCCACTACTTTTCCGGGGTATAGCGTTAATTAAATAAAATAAAATGATTTATTGACCCACTCTATTATATACATTATTTTTTTCCTTTCCATTATTGTTTCCATTATTTGATTCTTATAATAATTATTTGTACTGTACATACCTAATTATGTCTATGTATATCCAATAAAGTGTTTAATAATATTAATTATCTATCTTTTTGCTTTCAGAGACTTGCCGTGCAGATCTTTAAGTGACTCCCACTGCCTCTGGACATCTGGCTTTTCTGCTGCCTCAGGCCATCCGTCTCTTCTGTTGCCTCCGGCTATCTGGCTCTTCAGCTGCCTCCGGCTTTTCTCCTGCCTGCCTGTATTATTATTCATTTATTTATTTACACGCTGATTAAGATTGTCTAGGCAACCATGTTTCATGTCAACCCACTTCTAAACAATGTAAACTTAATTATTACAATAAAAGAAAAAAAAAAAAAATGAAATTCTGATGTTCTCTATTTCCCAGACAAAACAAATAGCCACCACTTATAGCTTGTAAAAATACAGCTGTTGCATTTTTGTATTCAACGTTTCATAGGTGGAGAAAATAACCTGGTTCCCAACTTCATTTGTCTGTCACTGTTAATGTCAATTTTACAGTTACCAGAGCAGCCGGAAAGATAAAATGGCCAAGCAGTGGTTCTTAACATTTTTAGCATCGCGGCACACTTAGCATGAAGATCAAAGATATTGGACTTAGCCGCAGACAAAATTTTGAAGATGTTTATAAAAAGAAAGAGATTTTGTATTGAACCCAACTAATATTGAGGCTTTTTTTATCTTCAGAAATTTTATAGCACATCAGCATTATAGGATGGGAATCACTGTGCTTACTTTATTAAGTAGTCACTGTGGCCGAGTGGAGTAGGCTAGCAAGCAGGGTGACCTGGGTTCGATTCCCGGCAGCGCAGAAATTTTCTGCGTGGATGTCCGGGGTCCACTCATACCTCATGAGGAATAAGCGACCTCACTAGAGACGAGGTTCTGTTTTAACTTGGGTACTGGACGATTTGGCTTTCGTTTGTCTGTCTGTTAAGCGATAGCACCCGACCGGATTCTTCAAAATTGTTATTAGTTTGTATACATGTTCATTGGGGTCTTAGAATTTTCCTTATTGTTTTTAGGCCGGCTAGGAAGGAACACTCGACCGCAGCGCAGGCTCCTACCTAGTAGAGGCAGACCTCAACTCAACCAGGAAAAATCTATCCTGCTTGGTAGAATACCTCGATACTGGGCAAGCTAAAGACGACTCTAGGCGGGAACCTCAATTATCCATCACTATACCTCCTAACCTCCATTCGTCACACCAGAAAGCCTTAAGTCTGGACGGCAGTCCATAACTTCGGCTATGCCTTTGATGACTTTTTGAAATAGTGTGATCGGTTAAGGGGGAGGGGGTCGACAAGAGTCAGATTTTGCCCATCTCACCCATCTGTTTACCGTTTCGGCTGTAGAAACATTTTACGCCTGAACCTTCGACTCTCACCCGAAATACGGACAAATGTCACTCGAGTTGACATTACTTACTTGTAAATTAGGGACGGGTTCTAAAAAGCTCGTGATATACAGAGTGTCCCACCAAAGTTGGACACCTCAAATTACCCGGCCCATGAAAGAGTTTTTGAAAAATAAAAAATTCAAGGGTACATGTTTCAATTATGCGGTTTTAGTCATGAATTTTTTTTTATACAGGGTGGTTCGAAAGTCAAAAATTGAGGTGTCAACTTTCGATTTTTAAATGAATCGACCTGAATTTTATTTGATAATTCAACTTCTAAATGGTTTCTGAGTACTTTTTTGAACTAAAATATTACATACAGGGTAGGTTTTTTGACCATTTTACTTCCAAGAAATTTCTAATATTAGAAATCGGAGAAGTATTATTGTGTTCGTTTTTGTAAAAAAAAAAAAAAAATATTTTTTGCTCCGATTTCTGGACGTTTCATAACCTCCTGAGCAAATTGGTTTTGTGTCCGTCTGTCGATCCGTCGGTCTGTTAAAAATATTCCTTCTAACGCGCAAATCTCAGAAACTACTGAACGGATTTTGATGAAATTTTGCACACATATAGGAGACGTTCTGTAGATGGTCCCATTTAAAACAAATTTGAAGAAAATCGGTTAAGCGGTTTGGAGATACAAGTGATTTAGTAGAAAATCTCAAAATTGGCACGTGGTCGTGTATACAATGTGAAACAATCACGAGGAAGTATTGTGTCCATGATTGGCAGTGTTTTTTTTTTTTTTTTTTTTTTTTTCTAAATCTCGAATAATGATTTCGTTTAATTTTTTCGATAACAAGAATAGAAAGTGTTTGTGTAATGAAAACACGCATTTTCAATTGTCAGCAAAAATTTTTCATACAGGGTGTAAAATAATTTTACTTGGTTTTTTTTTTAAACCGAGTTTATTTTACAAAAACTCTTTCAGGGTCCGAGTAATTTGAGGTGTCCAACTTTGGTGGGACACCCTGTATATACAATATATCTATTTATAAAATGCTTGAAGGTAACCTCTGTCATTTTTTTACTTTCCTTATCTTATAATAATAATTTAAATAAATGTGTATAATAAAAGAGCAGAATTATAGGGCTTTTTCGTATCCAGTATAATCCTTATCTTATTTCTGCTTATAATTTCGCCTCTCTACGCTGCTCATATTAAAGCAGCTACTCATGTTTCCTCACGAGGTATGATTGGACCCCGGACATGCAAGTACAGACCCGAAAAAATCCAGCCCTGCTGGAGATCGAACCCAGGTCACCGTTGGTAAGGGAGTCCTTTCAAGTTGGTGCAACGTCCAAATGGGAAGTATTGTGTCACTTATCACTCATCAGAGGAGATGTATAATACTAGATGGACTAAATTTAGATCTTGCTTCATGGCTGTGATGTAAAAAATCTGTGAAATACTCATTAAATTTTTTAAATAGATTAAGCACATAAGACCTGTTAGACTGCTAGTGTAAAGGGACTTTTCTCTATAAACAAGGTATATTCTTTTTTATTCTAAAAGAAGTGTTAATTTGTGGCATTAGGTTCCAAGGACAAGCGCGCCGTCACCTCTCAGCAAGTGAGCTGCAGATATCTGAACCACGCAGACATCATCCACGTGAAACTTCAGCGGGTCAAGCTGGGCAACTATGTGTACAAGGACCATCCTCTGAATCTGGGAGATCTGAAGGTAAGAGGTGGAACTTGCTGTTACGAGTAAAAAACATGTTTGGTATTGGTACTAAATGGTATCAAGCCAGCATTGAAGCACCATTCTTGTAGGATCCCCAGCAGGGCAGGATATTTTCTACTCTGTACTTGGATGCCTGGGGTCCACTTTAATATGAGCAGCAACCATTCGCAGAATTATAGGGAAAAAAAATAAGATTAACTCTATGGAAAACACATTTATTTATTCCTCAAACCTATCCAATTTAGATAATTTCATCGAAATTGGATGTACCGTTCACAAGATTTAGAAGTCAGGCGCATGATCTATTTCTCCAAGAATTTAAAATGGGACCATCCACATAGGTCTCCTGTATGTGTACAAAATTTTGTTGTAATCCATTCAGCAGTTTCTGAGATTACCAACAGACAGGCACAAAACTAAAGTTGTTCAGGGGGTTGTGAAATGTCAATAAATATTTATTTTTTTAAACGAACACACTGAGACACTGAAAAAGTTTTATTTACAGTAAATTACCTCCATATTATTTACATCTCAAGTGTATTTATGAAATATAAAAAATGCTTTCCAAGTCTGAGGAACGAGGCACTGTGCCCATCACAGCTGCAACGTGACAACAAACACACTACTTCCGATTGCTAATCTTAGAAAATTAACGGCAGTAAAATCATATTTACAATTTTTATTGCATTTTCTTAGGGCAACCATTTTCGACTGGCAATTCGTGGCGTGACAGAGACTGACGAGAACATCAATGAAACCCTGCGCCTCTTCAAGGAGAATGGCTTCGTCAACTACTTCGGCCTGCAGAGGTTTGGCAACAACCCACTAGCTGCCACGCATGATGTTGGTGAGTTGATACTTTGCAGTGATATACATAGAGCTAAAATAATACCCAATTTAACACTTAAGCCCATTAATACCATATATGACTCTCAGCTGACATTTCACAAAGGACATGAGTACCATATATGACCCTCACCTGAAATTTGACTGTGGACATGAATACTCTATATGGTATTCACGACCTTCCTTTACTTTGAAGACATGAGCACTCTCTATGGTATTCGTTTCTATGTGTTTCTCATAGGGAATAGGTTCTAGTGGTCCTTGAGAGCAATGTATGAGTGTTGGGTTCTGAAATTTGTGGTCCCTCGTGCTCACTCGCCGATCCCAGCTCTGGGACTCTAAAGTGTTAAAATATCCAGACGTGTGCACTTGACAAATTCAAGTGCACTGGTAGTCAAGTGGTTAAGACGCTAGTCTGGTAACCCAGGTAGCGTAGGGATCCGTTGGTTCGAATCCCACCCAGTGCATGAACTTTTCCTCATTAATTTCAGTTTGTGAGCACGAAATAATAATTCTGAGGATTAGGTGGTAGAAAATGCTTTGAGGATTAACCTCGCCTGGTGGTTACCTTCCACTAATGAGTATTATTATTATAATGTTCTAAGCTCATTATAAAAAGTTGATGATGACTTACTGTTTACTGAACTTTCTTATGACAGTTCCTTGGAAAGTACTTTCATATAAAAAAAAAATATTCTAAGACAGCATACTTATAATTACTCACTAACAGACAGTGATCTTTCTTATGACAGTTCCTTGGAAGGTAATTTCATATATAAAAAAAATATACTCAGTATAATAATAATAATTCCATGTCCGTGAGTTAGGCATTGATACCTAAGTCACGGTGGTGAGAGGATTATATGGACGCCCAGATTCAATGTCTAGGCTCCTTTCATGTCCATTGATTCTATTTGGTTTTTAAACGTCCTGACTTGAGGTAGACAGGACGGGGGTTTTACCCTCCATTCGCTGGGAATCGTACCAGCTACCCACATTAACCTCACCCAGCCTGGGTAGGCCCGGAATTGCAAGCCTCACATTATTATTCCTTGTAATTAAAGGCCGCCTGCTGATCCAGGACAACTGGAGGGCCGCGGTGCAGCTCATTCTGAAGCCGGGGCCGGTGCTCGGGGCCGCAGCCGCCATACCCAAGATACAGAAGGTGGAGTACATCAAGCACAAGTACTACGAGACGGGATCCGCCGAGTTCACACTGCGGGGTGAGTGAAACAATTCAACGTACAGAGCAGGCGTGTCCGGAGGAAAAATGTTTTGGGGTGCTGCCACATAAACCGGATTAAAATAATAATAATAACATTAAAATAATAATAATAATTAATTTTTTTTTAAAAAAAATTCTAACCTTTTTCTTTATTTCTATTACTACTATATATCTAACTGTGACGTTGTATTTATACATTTATGTATTTCATGTACGGTAAAAAATTAAATTGAATTGAATTATTGCCTTATTTATACTGCCCGATTAGGATTATTAAAGTCCATTTAGTCCAGCAGCAAGCCCAGGACATATTATTATGTGGTAAAAATCCCAAATGGGAGGATAACTTGTCATGTCCCGGTTGGGTTTCGAACCCACGACGTCTGGAATCTCCAGATTCACAGAGTGCCGCCTTTACCATTGAGCTACCGGGACAGTCGCTTTATAGAGTCGCTCTTTCAGTATCTAAAAAGTTTGAGATGCCAATTATATTAATTATGCATTAATTATTCTAGAAATGTGTGACGATTTTCTTTGTGTACGAGCTAGAACTTTAGAAAATCCTCTTTTTTCGTCTGGAGGTGCTGCAGTTCCGCAGCTCTGTACCGGCCGCGCCTGGTACAGAGAAGAATCTTTTTGCAATTACATATATGTAACTTTGGTCATTCTTGTTTTAAAAAACAAAATTACTGTATTTAACTGTTTGATAAAAGTAAATATGTAAACTAAGTAAAGAAAATGAAGAATATGTATAAAATTTGGTATATTTGTATTTCGTATCCTTAAAAGAGTAAGAGATATATGTATGTATATTTACCTGTTTCATGGTCGTGGACTAGTCTTCTGCCATTTTTAATTCTATTGTGGTTTAAACGTCCTGAGTTTTTGAAATTAACCTCAATCAGCACAGATCCTGGTGACCCAGTTTTTTTTTTTAAGAATCCTCTCCTCCTACTCCGATTTTGTATATCGAGCAAAATGTATAAAGTCAAACTCTCACATTGTCTACGCGCATTTTCTCCTGCCTCTTTTGTTTCTATAAATAAGACGTTGTTGTGATTATTATATTGTTCCCGTGCCGCCAGGTATTGACGACCCAAGCTTCCTCAAGTCCAGCATTGAGGCGCGCATTCTCTCCTGCCTCTTTTGTTTCTATAAATAAGACGTTGTTGTGATTATTAGTCTGTAGACGTCTGTACCGGTAGCTCAGTGGTAAAGGCGGCACTCTGTAAATTCAGAGATACCAGAGGTCGTGGGTTCGAAACCCAGCCGGGACATGACAAGTTATCCTCCCATTTGGGATTTTTACCACATAATAATACGTCTTGGGCTTTCTGCTGGAGTAATGGGACTTAATAGTCCTAATCGAGCAGTCTAAATAAGGCGATATTATTATTATATTGTTCCCGTGCCGCCAGGTATTGACGACCCGAGCTTCCTCAAGTCCAGCATTGAGGCGCGCATTCTCTTCTGCATTTTTTGTTTCTATAACTATTTTTTTTTTCTTCATTTATTTATTTACAGACAAAAATAAGACAATGTACAATTTTTATCTGGTACCTATCCCTTGGAATCTAACCCAGCAGTTGAATTGTTTCTATAAATAAGACGTTGTTGTGATTATTATATTGTGCCCGTGCCGCCAGGTATTGACGACCCAAGCTTCCTCAAATCGAGCATTGAGGCGCGCATTCTCTCCTGTCTGGCACGGCGCGGGGAGAACGCCTACCTGAACGCTCTGGAGACTCTGAACCGCAACACAGTCACGCTGTACATGCACGCGTACCAGAGCCTCGTGTGGAATCGGGTAGTCTCGGCCAGACTCGCCAAGTTCGGACTCCAGGTGCTGGCCGGGGACCTCGTGCTAGAACCTTGTGAGTGGGGTTTTCTTTCTTTAACACGTTTAGCGCCAAGTCTATATTAGAGATTCGTTGTGAGGGACTAAAGCTCATTTATCATTTCAAGTGTCTCGCACCAATTTTCAAGTGTCTCGGACCGAAAAACTCAGTGGGACCAGAGCTATCGGATCCACATAAGAAATACATTGTATTGAGTCACATAGAGGTACCTCATGTCTTCAAAGAGCAACATAGGTCGTTAATTTCTACTTATTGTTCAACATGAACAAAAAACGGTTTACAAAAACAAGCACCATTAACACATTCAGCGCCAAGGGTTTTTTTGTTGGTAATATGGTTCAGTGGACCAACCTTCTCTTGTTATTTTGTGTGAGAAAAGAGGTAGGTACACTCAAACAGCCATAAAAAGTCACCAGATACATATTTTTCTGGTCCAAAAAAACCAAAAAAAATTCACGGACCACGACAATCGAATCGAAAAGAAATACACAGTAGCGTTTAAAATATAAAGAGCATCGGTTTCTGAAAGTGAGAAAACACTCGTGTACACTATACTGTACACGTGGCGCTGAATGTGTTAAACCATCATACATTCCTGATGAAAGTGGTTCAGGCGATTGGTAATCCAGGTAGTGATGGACAAAAAAATCGCACCGCGGTGAAAAGTCGTGGTGAAAAATCGCACCGCGCTTGCGGTGCGCGGTTTTCATAGTTGAGAATTTTAATCGCACCGCGCGGTTGCGGTTTTTGATTTTCCACCGCATCGCATGCGGTGCGGTGCGATTTTCACCGCACACCGCACTACAAGATATAAACATGTATTTTTTAGTTCAAAATTGATTATGTCCCAAAAAAGTATTTTTTTTGTTGTTGGAAATTTCAAAATCATCACAAGTTCTCCCCCCAAAATTCGTTGAGAATTTTGTAAGGAAAAAACATCTTTGTAACTCCAATATTCTTTGAGTTACTCGAATATATCGTTTGATTTGACTTACCCTGTATATCATTACTTGTATTTCTTGTGCTTTTACTCATAAACCGTTTAATTTTGATGAATTTGACAAATAAATATATACATCCTAGAATCTATATTCTAAACTAGACTATGAAAGTGGAGACCCGGAGAATCATATGCCAATAGAACCACTTTTGGAAATTTTAACCTGAGGATGTAGTATGTTTTAGATTGTGCTTTCAGAGAACACTTCTATGTACTTTACTATTTTTTTTATTTATTTTTTTGGCTCTCTTCGTTTTCTGTGATTGCAAATTATTTTTATTTGTGTTATTTTTTTGTTATTTTTTTATTTTTGCCCAATAATCCATTGAGAGGGTACAAGCAGAGTACCATTATAAAATTACCAAAATGTGTACCAGTTGTTATTTTTTTTTAAACTTGTTGAAATATATGTAGGTACCTATTTTCTATTTGCTAAAAAAATATTGGATGGCTATAAGCAGTATAAGGGATGTTCCTTCACCGTTAGGTCACAGTTCACTCAGGAAGTGTTGAAAAATTTGTCCATATAAGGCTGTTTTTTTAACGGCTGTTATGTTGAAAAGTAAAGTAATATTCCTAGAAGAGCTTTTGTTTTTTCCTAAAGATATTATCTAACCTTAGAGAGGTAAATAGGTGGTATCAACATTATTGAATTTTACACCGCGGTGCATGCGGTGATCACCGCGCGGTGTGCGGTGCGGTGCGTTTAAAAATTATTGCGGTTTGCGATTTTAGACTGCCACCGCACCGCGCATTTCGGCGCGGTGCGATTTCTCATCTTTAATCGCACCGCAGTTTTGCGGTGCGGTGCGAATCAGAGCCAAAAATCGCACCGCACAGCACCGCGTCCATCACTAAATCCAGGTAGCGTGGGGGATTCGTTGGTTCGAAATCTACCCAATGCATATTAAAAAAAAAGATGATCGTTTTTAAAGATTTAAACGTAGCGTTTTTAAAAATGCTACGTTTTTAAAGCTACAACACAGACCACAAGCGTCTACAGCAACTACTGTAGACGCTTGTGGTCTGTGTTGTACCTTGCCCATCCCCTAGTATGCCTCCCCTCACAATACTTCCCATTTAGGTGCTAGGTCCACACAATCGTAATTGCATTATTAGAATAGAGGTATAATTGGTTTAATAGTAATCGTGGCCGAGTGAGTTAGCGCGCTAGGCATTGCACTCATGGTGACCTGGGTTAGCGGGGCAGGATTTTTTCTAATCTGTAATTGTTTGGGGTCCAATTCAATTCAATTCAATTTATTTATTTAAAAAAAATTCAATACAAAAGTATGTGTTTAACATTAGAGATTATAGAAATATAAAAAAATATATAATCCTCTCATACCTCGTGAGGAAAAATGAGGAACTGCTTTAATGGGAGCGGCGACCATTGGTGAAATTATAGGCAAAAAAAAATCATATCGGGATATTGAAGAAGACATTGAAAAGTCCTATAATCCTGCGCTACCCAATAAAATTGTAATGTGATAATTGTATGTATGATTTATTTGTGGTGAAGGACAAGGCCTCTTCACAATTTTTGTGGGTAGCGCAGCATTACTAAGAGCCTCCTTCACATTTCGAATTATTCAATTACATTAATTTCTTTTTACTCTGGTAATGCCGCCACTGGTCGTTACTCATACAAGTAACTACTCATTTTTCCTCACGAGGTATTCTGCGCTACTCAATAAAATTGTAATGTAATAACACAAAGGAACATATTTATTATTATTTCAGGTGTTGAACAGGAGAAACAGGAGAAAACTGTTGTTCCCCCAAGAGTTGAGGATGGTAAAGAAGAACCTACTGATGAGGACGAGGTACGGGGTTGCTATTTAAAGTAGTTGCATTCTATATTATTTATTGTGTTAGGGGGAAAAAAAAAAACTGTCGAAATTGTATAATAGGTATATGAATTTTTCAATCGCTGGTGTTGAAATGATTTCAAAGAAAATATTCAAGACACAATTAAAAAAAAACAATACTTCCGATTTCTATTATAAGAAATTGAGTAGCTGGTTCTCGAGTTTCCAGCAAAATGGAGGGTCAATCCCCTGAGGGTAAATGCAGTTGAAAGCGACGTAAAATTAATAATTCAAATCTCCGCTGGAATTTCTTTCTTTCTTAACGACATGACATTCCAAATGTCGGTCGTTTAGAATTTGACATTCCATTACAAAATACAAATTTGCTTATTTCAGACAATAACAAAATTTTCCGAAAATCGTCTATATTTAGGTGTATAGAGTTGAGTTTTCCAGGGTCCTCTATGTGTCCGCCTATTATTTTATAAATTTATATATATTTTTTAAAGGTCAGTGTGCCGCGGAACCGCTTTTGCAGTACTTCAGGGCACTTTACCTTTACATACATGCCATTCCGGAAACGGAAAAACTCGGTCAGAAATTTCCGCTCCGTCCGGGATTTGAACCCGCAACCTCCGGGTCAGTAACCAATGCTCTTAACCACTGAGCCACAGAGGTCGGGGAAAAAAAATTGAATTCCCCTATCCCTCTTCCGTCCCTTTGTGTCCCCGCCTATTATAATTTAAAAAAAAATGAATTCCCCTATCCCTCTTCCGTCCCTTTGTGTCCCCGCCTATATAATTTAAAAAAAAATTGAATTCCCCTATCCCTCTTCCGTCCCTTAGTGTCCCCGCCTATTATAATTAAAAAAAAATTTAATTCCCCTAACCCTCTTCCGTCCCTTTGTGTCCCCGCCTATTATAATTTTTTAAAAAATTGAATTCCCCTAACCCTCTTCCGTCCCTTTGTGTCCCCGCCTATTATAATTTTTAAAAAAATTGAATTCCCCTAACCCTCTTCCGTCCCTTTGTGTCCCCGCCTATTATAATTTTTTAAAAAATTGAATTCCCCTAACCCTCTTCCGTCCCTTTGTGTCCCCGCCTATTATAATTTTTTAAAAAATTGAATTCCCCTATCCCTCTTCCGTCCCTTTGTCCCCCAGGAGGACCACGATCCCGAGGAGGAGGAGGTCCTGTACGACATTCCCTCCTGCAAGGCGAACGTGCACATCGTGACCGAAGAGGAACTGGCGCGGGCAAGTACAGCGTGTCCGATGTCGTGTACCCGTGTCCCGGGTTCGACGTGAAACTGCCGGAGAACGAGGTGGGCACGTGGTACTACGAGTATCTCAAGGAGGACGGGCTGTGCCTGGAGAGCTTCCAGAAGAAGGTGAAGCTCTTCTCCCTGGGAGGTGAGTTACAGGGGGGGAGGGGGGGGGGGGGGCTCTGGGAGGGGAGTTACAGGGAGGTGGGGGGGGGGACTTACATGGCCCTCGTTTCAGAAACCACTGTCACTCTCATAATCCCCAAATCTCCCTTTACCACTCTGATTGGTTATGTTTTAAGTTAAGTTATCATATTTGTGTTCATCACTTTCGTGATATCACAACTACTCAAACTAGCTTTGTCAAATCTACGCTGAAAGCGGAACTCGAACCACCGACCTACAGGTTACAAGTCCACCGCCTTATCGATCATGCTACTGAAGTCGGTTCACTCCGATTTGTTATGAACGAAATGACCCATCAGAGTGTGCTGTGTGATGGTTGAAAGGTAGATTTGGGTTTTATGAGAGTGAGAGTGCTTTTTGGAAGGAAATTTTTCTCTTATATCCAGGTTTCTTATATAAAGAGGTTATTTTCCCTTGTTAACTTTACATGTTGATTGGACCTGGAAATTGTTCTCTTTCTCTTATATCCAGGTTTCTCTTATAAAGAGATTATTTTCCCCTGTTAATTTTACATGTTGATTGGACCTGGAAATTGTTCTCTTTCTCTTATATCCAGGTTTCTCTTATAAAGAGATTATTTTCCCCTGTTAATTTTACATGTTGATTGGACCTGGAAATTGTTCTCTTTCTCTTATATCCAGGTTTCTCTTATAAAGAGGTTATTTTCCCTTGTTAATTTTTAAATAGTAATAAGTATATTTATTGAACGGGAATAACCCTATATAAGAAAACAAACATGGGAAACATGAAATGGTAACACTTATGAAAATAGTAAAAATAAATCACAAGTATAAGTTTTCAAAAATATCACAGTAAAAATGCAAAACATAAGCTGTCACAATAAAAAAATAATTAAAAAAAATAAAACATGAAAATTAAGATACTTTTGTATCTATGTCAAAAGAGGTAAACCTCTTTTTGTCAAAAAGTAAACAAATAAACACAAAATAAAAGTGTTATAAATTTAAAAGTCAAAACTCTTATCGGCATTAGCAGCACGAAGCATCCTGTTAATTGGTGAGTGGTACAGGTACTAATTTTACATGTTGATTGGACCTGGAAATTGTTCTCTTTCTCTTATATCCAGGTTTCTCTTATAAAGAGATTATTTTCCCCTGTTAATTTTACATGTTGATTGGACCTGGAAATTGTTCTCTTATATCCAGGTTTCTCTTATAAAGATTTTATTTTCCATTGTTAATTGGATATGTGAATTAGACCTGGCCATTGTTCTCTTATATCCAGGTTTCTCTTATAAAGAGGTTATTTTCCCCTGTTAATTTTACATGTTGATTGGACCTGGAAATTGTTCTCTTATATCCAGGTTTCTCTTATAAAGATGTTATTTTCCATTGTTAATTGGATATGTGAATTAGACCTGGCCATTGTTCTCTTATAACCAGGTTTCTCTTATAAAGAGGTTATTTTCCCCTGTTAATTTTACATGTTGATTGGACCTGGAAATTGTTCTCTTATATCCAGGTTTCTCTTATAAAGAGGTTATTTTCCCTTGTTGGACATGTTAATTAGACCTGGCCATTGTTCTCTTATATCCAGGTTTCTCTTGTATCCAGATTTGACTGTATTTGCAATAGTAATGTAATGATTAAATAATTATTTTAGTTTTTTTTTTACAATTTTTGTGACTCTCTCCCTAAGGAATCCATCTTATCATTTGAAAAATGTCCTCCCCCCGGCTTGCAGGCAGCTACCGCCGCATGATCCTCAAGAGTGGCGACGTCTCGTGGTCCATCGTGAAGTACGAGAAACCAGACGCGGAGTTGCAGCTGAGTGACGCGGACATCCTCGCCGGCAAGACGCTCCCCCCAGTGGCGAATCCCGAGACTGCCAGCCTGAAGGCGGTGCTGGTGGAGCTGAGTCTGCCCCCCAGTGTGTACGCTACCATGGCACTGCGAGAGGTAACGTGTTTTTTTTATTTATTATTTTAAATAAATAAAAATTCAAGAGTTCGCGGGTTCGAAACCCAGCCGGGACATGACAAGTTATCCTCCCATTTGGGATTTTTACCACATAATAATACGTCTTGGGCTAATTTCTGGAATAATGGGACTTAATAGTCCCAATCGGGCAGTATAAATAAGGCGATATTATTATTATTACATAATGGATCTCACGTGTTTGGATGGAACAGAATTTTCGTCGAAAAGTCTGTCCCGACCGGGAGTCGAACTCGGGGACTCTAAGACTCCGGGCAGTGGTCACAACCATTACGCCACGGGATATAACTGTTTCATTGTCTTTAATATTTAAACTCTTATTAATATTTAACACACTCTTTCATCATAAAATAAAAATAATAATTGTATATAAAATGAGGAATCCTCGCTCTATCTTCGTAGGGTAAGCTTCTTATGAGCCTCCTTGCTCCTCTTATTCTCAACCCAACTGCTCTTATTATTAACTGTTTCATTGTCTTCTCCCAGGTTCTCAAGATGTCGACCAGTCCCCAGTACCAGGCGGCGGAGAGGTCCCCCCATGGGGGGCGCCCCCCCCACGGCCCTCCCCCCCGTATTGTGAGGACAGCGGACGGCGATATCGACTACTAGAGAAGAGTGGCTAGCTGACATTCATTGGACGGCTGGATGACATTCATTGGACGGCTACATGGCATTCATTGAACGGCTACATGGCATTCATTGAACGACTAACTGACACTCATGGAACAAAAGCTAGCTGACATTCATTGGACGGCTAGCTGCCATTCATTGGACGGCTAGTTGACATTCATTGGACGGCTAGCTGACATTCATTGGACGGCTAGCTGACATTCATTGGACGGCCAGATGACATTCATTGGACAAAAGCTAGCTGACATTCATTGAACAGCTAGCTGACACTCATGGAATAAAAGCTAGCTGACATTCATTGGACGGCCAGCTGACATTCATTGAACAAAAGCTAGCTGACATTCATTGGACGGCTAGATGACACTCATGGAATAAAAGCTAGCTGACATTCATTGGACGGCTAGCTGACATTCATTGGACGGCTAGCTGACATTCATTGGACGGCTAGATGACATTCATTGAACAAAAGCTAGCTGACATTCATTGAACAAACGGCTAGCTGACATTCATTGAACCGCTAGTTGACATTCATTGAACAGCTAGTTGACATTCATTTAACAGCTAGTTGACATTCATTGAACAGCTAGTTGACATTCATTGAACGACTAGCTGCCATTCATTGGACGGCTAGAAGACATTTATTGAACAAAAACTAGCTGACACTCATTGGACGGCTAGCTGACATTCATTGGATGGCTAGATGACATTCATTGAACAAAAGCTAGCTGACATTCATTGAACAGCCATCTGACATTCATTGAACGACTAGCTGCCATTCATTGTATGGCTAGATGACATTCATTGAACAAAAGCTAGCTGACATTCATTGAACAGCCATCTGACATTCATTGAACGACTAGTTGACATTCATTGAACAAACGGCTAGCTGACATTCATTGAACGACTAGCTGCCATTCATTGGATGGCTAGATGACATTCATTGAACAAAAGCTAGCTGACATTCATTGAACGACTAGCTGACATTCATTGAACGAACAGCTATCTGACATTCATTGAATAGCTCTCTGGCATTTATTAAACAACTAGCTGACATACATTAAACAGCTATATGGAATCCATTGAAGCTAGTTGGGTCGTCCAGACGATCGCAATTCAAAAACTTGTCAAATGGTGAATCCTTTGCACTGTTTTGTTCCCTAGGCCCGGATGAATGAGCCACCTGGTTAAAAGGATCCTATGATTTGGCAATGGACTGGCAGATATTTAGCCCGTTTCAGAAACGCTCTCCACTCTCATACTCTCCAAATCTCCGTTTCAAGTGTCACACAACGCACTCTGACTGGTTAATTTGAACGCAGGAAACTTACAAACCTGCTACGCACATTAACCTCACCTAGCCTGGGCTGGGCTGGCTTTATACTGCACCAAGTCATTATACAATTAGTCAACAGGAGCGCACGAATAGCTCAGCGGTTAAGCACTAGCTTGCCATGCGGAAGGTCCCGGGTTCGAACCCCCGCACCGACAAAAATTGTATTAAAAATTTGGTTACAGTTGTGTTGTAAGGGATACCTTCCGGTGCGCTCGTGTTGACTCAGCACCTAAATGGGAAGTATTGTGTCACTTCTCATCCATCAGAGAGGAGCCATTCTATGGGATGGGCAGGCTACAACACAGACCACAAGCGTCTACAGTAGCTCCTGTTTCATGACTACGAAATAAAAAAGGCTGTGAAACACTCATCTTTAAAAAAAGGCGTATTCTAATGAAATAGCTTTAGAATATACTCTATACTTCCAGCTACAACAAATATTTCAGAAAGATATTATACCTATGTAATTTTTTGTTAGGTTTCATGACCTTCAGGTGTGTTCTGATATGGGGGGGGGGGTGGGGTCTCTCATCTTTTGTACTATAGTAATTTCAGTATTTGTAAGTAGCTTCATGAAATGACTGTAATGTTCATTGAATAAAAAATAATAAATCGAACTCGATTTGATTGTCAACATTTTAAAATCTCACATTTATTGTCTTTTTTTATTGCTTGTAAAATAATATTCTTCCATAATAATTCCGCTGATTGCCTTGGTAGGTGCAAGAGTTGTCTGAAGGACTGAATGTATGTATTGGAATTATGTATCTTGTCTTGAATAATCCTCTACTGTCACCAATCCAGATACTAGCCAAGCTCTCTGTTACTTAGAATACCAGGCTCTAGTACAGCAAATCAATGAGTGGGTTCGCTGAATGACAGAAGGGCATACATCGTTAAATTTAATCATCTTGTCTTGAATAATCCTCCACTGTCACCCATCCAGATACTAGCCAAGGGTGGGGTGGGGCCACCGGTTGACTGAATGACAATGGTTGACATAGGTATCTTTTCTTGGATACTCCTCAATTTTCACCCATCCAGATACAAGCCAAGCCCCCCGTCACTTAACACAGCGGATCAGTGCTGATGGGTGGGGCCACCGGTTGGCTGAATGACAATGGTTGACACAGGCAACTTGTCTTGGATAATACTCTACTGTCACCCATGCCCTTTGCCCTCCGTCACTAAACACAGCTGATCAGTGCTGAATGACAATGGTCGACACAGGCATCTTGTCTTGGATAATACTCTACTGTCACCCATGCCCTCCGTCACTAAACACAGCTGATCAATGCTGATGGGTGGGGCCACCGGTTGGCTGAATGACAATGGTTGACACAGGCATCTTGTCTTGGATAATCCTCTACTGTGACTCATCCAGATACTAGCCAAGCCCCCGGTCACTTAACACAGCGGATCAGTGCTGATGGGTGGGGTCACCGGTTGGCTGAATGACAATGGTTGACACAGGTATCTTGTCTTGGATAATCTTCTACTGTCACCCATCCAGATACTAGCCAAGCCTCCCGTCACTTAACACAGCTGATCAGTGCTGATGGGTGGGGCCACCGGTTGGCTGAATGACAATGGTTGACACAGGCATCTTGTCTTGGATAATCCTCTACTGTGACTCATCCAGATACTAGCCAAGCCCCCCGTCACTTAACACAGCGGATCAGTGCTGATGGGTGGGGCCACCGGTTGGCTGAATGACAATGGTTGACACAGGCATCTTGTCTTGGATCAGAGTCTTGAGCTCCTTGTTGTAGATATCCTCCAAGCTTCCCGTAACTTAACACAGCGGATCAGTGCTGATGGGTGGGGCCACCGGTCGGCTGAATGACGATGGTTGACACAGGCATCTTGTCTTGGATCAGAGTCTTGAGCTCCTTGTTGTAGATATCCTCCAAGCCCCCCGTTACTTAACACAGCGGATCAGTGCTGATGGGTGGGGCCACCGGTCGGCTGAATGACGATGGTTGACACAGGCATCTTGTCTTGGATCAGAGTCTTGAGCTCCTTGTTGTAGATATCCTCCAAGCCCCCCGTTACTTAACACAGCGGATCAGTGCTGATGGGTGGGGCCACCGGTCGGCTGAATGACAATGGTTGACACAGGCATCTTGTCTTGGATCAGAGTCTTGAGCTCCTTGTTGTAGATATCCTCGGAATTGACGCGGCTGTTCAGGCGACTCTTGAAGGAGCTACGCAGCTTCTGAAAAATAAAATTAAATTTATATTTAGTATAAAATAACTCTGGAAAAGGCACAAACCATCAATATGAGAAATACCATATGCAAGAAATACAAAATAAAAGTAACTGAAATTCCTTCATAAAATCCACATTATTTGATTTTTTCCGAACCAAACTTTAGTATAAAATGTTTTTTTTGTACGTCTTTTCCATGTTGAATTTTCATAGGTACAAATGATTAATAAAATTAATATAGGGGTAAAATTTGGTGTCGGGTTATCACCGGAAAAGATAACTAAGTTTAGGTAGAACCCCTAGTGCTTAAACTATGATCAAATTCAGTATGCAAAATTCACAACCTAAAATGATCAAAACGCCTTTAATTAGTTGGGGGCTTAATCAAATTTCGGCAATGAAAATTGAAATTTATGTTGAACTTTTCGCTGGGTGAAAGTACATGAAATACATGGGAACTAACTTTACCGTTACTAATATAAACTCTGCCGCGTTGTCTCTTTGTATAGGGCGTTATTCTCACCTCGGCCGAGATGTTTGATTTAGAAAATTACCCAAAAAAGGGATAGATTGGTGAATGACTGTTGAATGATAAGGGTTTGGTGGAAGAGATTGCCATAGGCAATAACCCCGCCCTTTAGTTAGGACATGTGTATATATTTTGTTTATTTTTCTTTCTTGTTTATATTATTAATATTGTCAATTTTTATATTTAATTTTTTACCATTATTTGTCTCTATACAATGTTCTACTAATAAAGAGTTTCTAAAAAAAAAAAAAAAAAAAAAAAAATGACTCGAAAACGGGTCCAACGATTTTCATTTATTTTTGAAGCACCCATGTGCTTCCCTCTCTACCAGCTATGGAGTACGAGTGGCCACTCACCTCGGCGAACGTCTTGCCCTGAGTGTTGAGCACGACGCAGAAGGCAGCGATAGGGATGGCGACCAGACAGAGGCTGTTGATGAACCACCCGGTAAGTTCCGCCCAGCGGGGGAACACGTAGCGGCCGTTGTGGAAAGAGGGTGGCTCGTAGTCCACCAGGCTGAAGATCCAGATGGCCTGGAACCGGACGAAACACATTTTTAAAAAAAATATCATCATAGGGCGGCGTCATCGTGAACGATGGTAGCCAGACAGTCGGGAATCAAGTTGGGAATTATAGCGGAACAGACAGACAGACAAACGAAAGCCAAATTGTCCAGTACCCAAATTAAAACAGAACCTTACTTTAGTGAGGACGCTTCGCTTCCTCACTGCGTTCGTTTAACAAGGCATATTCTATTCTAACGAGATATTATTATTATTATCACAGTATGCTTTATTAGGAGGACAGAGTACAATGGTAACAGTATAAAATTAAGAAAAAACAAACAAATGACAAAAAAATAAGTAAAAAAGTAAAAAAGCCTGTGATGCAGCACAACCTCATACCTAGAGGTCACAGGCATCACAGTAACTCATTTTTTTTCTTCAAGTTATTATATTATCTTTCTATTTTTCATTGTTTATTTTTGTACATACCATTTAATGTAAAATATATTATGAATTGAGTATTTTGAAAAAAAAAGAAAAAAAAAAAATAACAATAAAGACCTACCTAAACGGCGGGGTTGTTGCCTGTGGCAATTTCTTCCACCCAACCCTTTTTTTTTCACCCGGGCCGCGGCGGCCCTATGTCTCACCAGAATGAGCAGCGGGGCCGCGATGCTCCAGCAGAAGCGCAGGTAGAGGCCGGGGAACTGGCCCGTCATGTGATGGATGTTGCGGGCCAGCTTGGCAGAGCCGTAGATCCACGCGATGGCCGCCACCTCGAAGAAAGCGATGTACATGACGGCGGTGGAGGCGGTGTAGTGGTCTATGAGCTGGAAGAAGTAGATGCCACCCTGGAAACCAGACAAAAGCCGTGTTTTTTTTATATAACCAGACTTTACTAGAGTTTACGTTTTGGAATATTTCTGTTTTTTTTATTGGATTAGGAAATTTCCCCCCCTTTCTGGTAAACTCTAGTAAAAATTATTCCAGTTTTCGGGGAAGAGAAAAAAATCTCTCTTCCATGAATTTTTACCAGAGTTTACTAGAAAATCATCGAAGCGCACCCTCGTTCGACTTGAGTAAGTTATAAAAAATTGTGGTGGGGGTAACTAGACTTTACCAGAATGGATTAGGATTTGGATTCTGGTAAACTTTAGTTATATAAAAAAACACGGCTAAAGAAAGCTTGCTTATGGCCGGATTGGCCGGGTCGAGATGCGGCTGCAAGGAACTGGCCCATGAAGATTTAAGATCAAGGATCAATTTTTTTACTGATCCTAAAGTGATCACGCGATTTGAATTACATGAATCTGTTTTTTAAAAAAAAAGATTTTGGTGTACTTGCTTAGCAAACACTGCGAGAAACCTGGGCCTTACTTTTCGAATTATAAAAGAAAAAAAATTTTACTGAACATATTCCTGTTGTTGGTTAACCCGTAAAAATTCTGACAGTAGTGCTTTATTTTAAAGTCAGTGACACAGGAAGTGCCATTCGCTAAAGCAAATGCACCCCTTTATTTATTTGTAAGGGCGTCGCTCAAATTTTAGCCAATATTTTTTAAACCAAAAAATTGCTGAATACCTCCACATCAAGACTAAAAGTCCGATAATTCCTGTCCCCTTATATCATGACATCTTAGTTGTTTTTACACTCTTTTAACTCACCTGGGGGACATAGGGGAGACCCAGAAGAAGGAGATATACCCCCCACAAACCTCTTCTCGGACACCCCAGGTACCCCTTGATCCACCGGGGGGGAAAACCCTCCGAATGGGGGCACCACCACTTCCACCAAGGGAAATGCGGGCAGGCAATTGGGGAACAAAAATTTAAAAAAATATTAGTGTATTTTCTTTAATATTTTTTTTTTTCAATTCGGGATTTCCAAATTTTCTATTTTATTCCAAATATTTCCCGTTTAGCTTCCCACATTTTGAAAGAAAAATGCGTTCCGTACTTTTAAAAACAAACAATGGATTTTAAACCCATAAGAAAATAGAAGCAAGAATTTTATAAAACCATTTTTTGGGTTAACCCAAAATGGAAAAGATTTTTTCTCTTCCAAAAAGAAAAAAATTTCTTTTTTCCCCGTTTGTTCATTTTATTTGTTTTAACCCCTTTGGTTAAAAAGAAAAAAAAACGGCTTTTGGATTCAGGAGAGCCCATAACAACCCGGGAGGGGATTTTTTGTAACGTAAAATAAATCAAAAAATATTGAGTAGTTTTAAGTTTTTTTTTAGTACTGATTTCGGTAACTTCTTTTTTAGTGGTTAGAA